>VUQG01031949.1:0-10975 GCA_015106755.1 Etia nguti | reverse complement strand
GCACTAAAATAGTAATCTCCAAATGTTTTCTTTTTACTGACCAGCTCCTCTTTGATAGCTGCCGTGTCCATCTTGTCATTGCCTGCAGGTGAAGTGATGGGGGAGGAGGGGGGGGGGTGTTCAGTGAAGGGGAGAGGCGAGGCAGAGTAATGTAGCGTAGAGACAAAAGTGGACGAAAGAGAGGGAAACTTGCGGTTCCACAAGTATAATTATAACGTAACATAGACTATATCGATATAAACGATATTGTCACATCTCATATCTCGTCTAAAAATATATCGATATATTTAAAATCTCGATATATCGCCCAGTCCTACTAGACACTTACATTTTTTGTTCTTCAGGCTATGCTCATTCTCACATTCAGTTTTAAATGAAATAACTGGTGCCACATGGTAGCAAGTCTCAGCTTAATTTAATTTGACTTTTTTTATTTTTATTTTTTTCATTTTGAACATTCCTGTTATCTACAATCACAACTCATATTAGGGACAAAAACTGCTTTTTCAGCATGCATTAAATTCAAGTCAGTTTAGCTAGTCTTAGCTAGTCCATCTAGTCCATCCGCCCATCTTTTTCCACATATCCAAGTCACAGTCATGGTTGAGCTGGAGCCTATCCCAGCTGTCATATTGTGAGGCGGGGTACACACTGGATGGATGGACGGACAGCCAGTCTGCCACTGGGCTAACACAGAGTTCACGCCTACGTCCAGTTTAGACTCACCAGTTAACCTAACACCATGCATGTCCAGTGGAAGGAGGCTGGAATAACTGGAGAGACCACATAGACACAGAGAAAATAAACTTCAAATGGAAGTTATTGAGTTATTGAACACTTAACTGCATCATGCTTTTGTGCTGTTTTCACATGTGCACCGCAGTCGCAATCTTTCTAAGGCACGAGAAGACAAATCTTTGAAGAAAGAAATGGCCGTTACCTGTGCCTGCTCCCTAGCACAAACTCTTTATAATTGAAACCATCTGACAGAAGCAGGTGATTTTCAGAAGCATGTAAACATCATGCATCCTGCTCCCTGCACTCTCTGCACAGGTACTACTCCTTTCCAAAACCCAATGGAGTCCTTGTGACTATGTATGATACGGACTGTCTCTCTAACTGTGAAGGTGCCAGTTGGAACAGTGCTGTAACATAATTCTTCAGGAATTTAATTGCTAAACTGTCTTTCATTTATCAGTACAGATATATTTCATGTTTTTATTGTCTTATCCTGCACACAGTCACGTGGTTATTACAGAGTGGTTATTGTCCGAAGTGCGTACAGTTTTATCATCGATCACGTATGTGTCAACAGAAGCGACATCTCCAGAGTTATTATGAGGAGTTTTTCAGCAGAAGTGTTTCTGATTCTGGACAAAGACTTCTAGAATATTGATCATCTTTTGGAATCCGTGTCTCCTCTTTCCTTTTCTCCGCTCACAGTCACACCAGCTGAAAGCCTTTGTTTTCCAGAAGCCTTGGTGAAATCCTCTGGCTCCACACTTTGAAATTTCATCCTGGAAAACTACTTTTGTGTGTATAGCAGCAGGGTTGTGGCAGCTGAGGGATCTTCATTAAATTCATCATCAGTCCTAAATTTTCTGACATCCAGTGTTTTGACATTTTGAACTTTCGTTATTTTTGTCCCTAGGCTCTGCTTTTCACGAGGACACTGTCAGAGACAAATTGTTTGAGTAATATCAGGGAGCTGAGTGCTTAGAATGTTAAAAATATTTTAAAAATATATAAAAAAAACTATTTTGACTGTGGTGCTTTAAGGTGCACAAGTACCCATTTGATATCCTTCCATGCATTCAACTGGCAAATACCACATAGAGCATGCTCTACAAGCTGTTTACTTTGCAAACCCCCTTCATTCCAACTCCTCTTTTTGTACTGACTCTAATATATTATTTGCTGTCATACCCTTTTCTGGGGGCTGGGGTTCCTGCTAGATGTCTATGTTTGTATTTTGAAGTGTGAAAAGGTGTGCTCTGCTCAACATAACAACAAATATAAATCACCGCAAGTGGAAATAATGATCTTTTGACTATAGTGGTCTTGGTTAAAACTGCCATTTACAGAAACTGAAAGCTGGAACGAATAGCTTTAATATTCACTTTGTTGTTCATTTTGATGCATGCTCAATCATCCAGGTAAGTAAATCTCCAAAAGTTGATTCTGTTCATCTGGACGTAGCGTTTTCAGTGGGAGAAACGTTTCCTCACTCATCCAAGTGAGTTGTTCATTGTTAAGTTCTGTGGAGGGGGTACGTATACAGTACATGTGTTGTGCTCAATGGAATTCCTTTGAGAGTGAATAATCTTTTAAAAACACAGGCAATGAGACTCAGGTTTACTATATAAAATCTCAACACTGAGAGCGACTGTCCTGTTTTCTCAGCTGAGTATAAAAAATGGAGAATTGGAAAACAGAGGTCTTAGATCTCAACATTCCATTTTCAAAGAGGTGCTTTTGAAAATCACAGTGTGCACACACTTGCTGGTGCTCATTCTGAACATAAGAATTATCCTTCATTCACAAAAGGATAATTTTGGTTTATGATGTGTTGAGTCTTCCGCAGTTCTTACTCTAATAATAACATTAAATTCAGCAGGTTAACTGCCAAGGTCTGAGAACACATTTTTGCATTTTGGTCTTGCAGTTCTTCTTTCTCAAGCTTTTCTATTTGGGTATACGAAATTTGCATTCTTTATATGCCAGCAGGTGGCAACTTCACTGTCTCCAATTAGAAGTGGAGTTGCTGGGCATAGCAGCTAGTTAAGTATAGGCTGTTTATTTTGTTAATAAACAGCATGTTTAGAGTAACAAACAAAATGTTTCATCAAACAGTGATGACTAATTGTATTTACAGTACCTCGTTTGTGGAAGGTAGTAGGCCTTTATTTGAAACAGGTTTGTAATAGACACCAGCTTTAATTTCCAATTCCGTCTGACTAATTAGAATACATTTTATGTTCATGTACACAAAGTCTTGCTGCAATACACTCACATTGCCATTATGCTGATTATATTTTAGTGAGCAGTGACTCACTCTTGACACACATCAGTGATATCATCTGTGCTTCTGTAATAAAACTCTTTACTTTAAACATCGAGCAGGGCATCTAATCTGAACAAACACGATGATGGCCATTAAATCAGTAACCCACTGCACCCATGGTGTCACAGCTTTTGGTAATCTAACATAAAAGTAAGTAAATCCCAACATCAGTAAACAAATTCTAAACTGATTTCCTTCTGATTGGATGTCCCTCAGAAACAAATCAAACGCAGAACAGCTCATGATGACAGAACATGCGTAAGGTTTTAGTGTTGAGTCAGCTGGACACTGAACCCTGTTCTGCTCCTATCCAAGTCCATATTTTTATTCTTAGATTCCACTACAGTGGATTTGCATAATTCAAAATATTCCTTATATTCATCTTATACTGGACCTAAGATCACTCTCTGTCTGAAACAAGTTACTTTAACTCCTCTCCCTTCAAGCCAAGGCCTTCTGATTGGATGGCCCTCAGAAACAGAAGGCCTGGACAAAAAGCTGTGTTCATTACTATAGCAGTGTGTCTGAGGTTAAGGGCTAAAGTACATCCATCTTTAATGACATCATCATAGGTCCAAGAATGGAAAAAAACTGTCTAAAACCCAAGTGTTTAGAGCAGTCTGAAGCCTGAGCTTTTGGCCCACGGGACATTGCAACAGTGTATGACAAAAATAAGGAAAAGCACGACAGTTTCTCTTTAATTTCTAAGAAGGAGTTTTACTGTGAATCATTTGCAGGGATAAGCAACAGCATCAAAATGAGTTATTTTCTCCAGGAAATATTTTAGGGCCAGTCTTTTTTTGTTTGTGTTGACTGTGCCCCGGTCATTAGCAAACATCTCACTTTAAATTGACCCGCAGTTTATGTTTGAAAACAAAAAAAGACAACATAAAAGTGGAATACTCTAAAGTCGGGCTATTTTGTGATTGACTACCATATGGTTGTGCCAAGTGTCTTCTGCTCTTTCAGTCACTTAACCCCTCAGTCCTAGCCAGCTCTACCCTTGTTACCAAAAATGTGGTTACTTCTCAGTCCAAGAGGCTTTAAAATAATAATGTACAAACTAATAGATGGCAGTAGTTACATCCACTTCTTTTATAGAATTTATATATGTCACTGAGAGTCAGACTGAGTAAAATGAAAAGTGGAATAAGCAGGGATTAAGCACATGTAAATCATGTGCTCACATTTAATGTGAAGACTTTCTGGTAATTCCATGCTACCTGGTATACAGGACATTTTCCATGTGGTGTGGTCTGTGCTGATGAGGTATTGGTAGGTATGTAGGGTGATCGTTTGGAAAGGAAACTTAATATGTATTGTATATGACCTAGATGACTGACAGTGATTTTTAATAGCTGCTATAGTGGGCTGGAGTTTTTAGATGTGAGCGACATGATTTTCCCGTTCACGGATGATCTCTCATTTGACTTTATCAGGCTCGGAGACAAGAAAATAATCAGTCAGAGCTGAAAGAGCTGTCAAAGCTTGACACCGCGTTTTTGTTTTGTCTTGGATCTTGTATTTAATTTCTTCAGACTACATTACACAGTCAAACAGGAAACAGTCCTTACATATATATTGCATCACCTCATTTGCAGTCAGTGTGAACCTTTTGCCTGAAAAACAGTGAATTCGTTGTATCCCTCCCTTCACCCTTACACACTGCTGTTTGTACCTATCCATTCTGAAAAGTTCTGCAGCCTTTTCTGTTATGTGTACAGATCTGCCACCTGCTCTGTGCTGTGTTCATGGTCTGTGAGAACAGTAGACTTCTCTAAGATTCATATTTTCCCTTGAATAGCATGCATTTTACTTGTTTCGTGGTGACATGTGCTAACCAGTCACACAAATGAAAATCTGGACTGACTCGCTGATTTGCTGATCATTTCAAATTCTTTTCTGGCGAGTGTTTGTGATTGTTGAAGTGGAGCCACTAGTGCATTAACACCTTCCGCTTGGTCTTTCCTCTGCTTAGTGGTGTGTCACCTGCCCTGTATAAATGGCGGTAAGTGCAGCACCAGGGACAAATGCCAATGCCCTCCAAACTTCACCGGAAAGTTCTGCCAGATGGCGGTTCAGAACGGACACCAGCAGACATCAGGAGGCTACAGCCAGAATCAGGTCCACTCCACACACACCCTGCCTCTGACCTATAGCAACGGCCAGACACCCGGTGAGTGAAAACACAAATGTGACATTGGCCTAGACAATCATAATATGTGTTTTATCCTATTAGATTGGTGTCTCGGGTCTTGGCAGTCAAGAAACAAAGAGAAATAATCCAACTGACGTGTCATGTGTCATGCTTGTATACAGTGTGTGTTGTTCTTCCTGTTCGACCCAGGCATCGTCAACATCCACATCAATCACCCCCCAGAGGCCTCAGTTCAGTTCCACCAGGTGTCTCAGTTGGACAATTACAACAACAATGGACAGCAAACAAAAGGCTCCTCATCATCCACTAGTTATAGCTACCATCACAGCGAAAGCAGCCAGAAGATCCAGCACCATGGCTACAACATAGTCTATCCGGGCCAGCACAGCTACCAGTTTCCTCAGTACCAGCCTGTCACCTCTAAGAATTCACTGGGCCGCTGCTTCCAGGAGACAGCAGGCAGTCAGGTACAATGTCAGACATGTCTGCTGTTTGTGAGCTTAATTACCATCAAAACACATCTGTCAGATCAAGTAACCCTTAAGTTGGTGTTTACATGATATAACGAAAAAACAAAAAAAAATGATGCAATTGCCAGCGTCTTAGCAAGCAATCTAAACCAATCAATCAAAAAGTCTGAGACATATTTTGCTTAGATATGGACAACAATAAGATTCACAAAGACTACAGAACAGTACAACATGATGCTGGTGGCTGGTATTAATCCCAAAGATACATTTATAGAAGAAGATGGATGTAAAATACAGAACATCCACTAGTCCTAGCTTTTCATGACGTAGAACTGCCTGTTAGTTAGTTTAGATTAAAGTTTTAAATTAATATTCTCTCCATTACCAGATCATATTTTACAAGGAGGTTTGCATTTGTGTTTGTCCTCTGAGGATACACAGAAACACAAAAATATGAATCCACCCTCTTTTGTCCATTTCTCTGTTCTCTCCATCTCGATGTGTTAGTGTGGAAAGGCTCTGCCCATTCTAACTAAGCTGGAGCAGTGCTGCGGGACCATTGGGACCTCGTGGGGATTCCACAAATGCCAAAAGTGTCCGAAGAAACCATGTAAGTCCAGGTCCAGATATTTTTCTAAAAGTCGTAGTGAATTCGTAGTATCATGGTCATAGCCATGGAATTGACGTTGAAGGGGATGACCCCAGAAGGGGTCTGGGGTCTGCAGCCCCAGTGCCCACTTCCAAATATTGAATGGCAATCTAAATATGAAAATCATTAACATTAAAGGTTTTGTTTGTGTATTTTAAGTTGTGTTCCGTCATCAACAACAGAATTTAACACAGAGCTGCCAATAGAATATTTTTTCTAGCTTTCCACTTCTTAATGCATTTTGAAAGTAATGACTTTGTGTAAAAATTCAGTATTTGACTCTGATTTTACCCACTACTGGGCTACAGCAGCAGGAGTAGGAAAAATCACAAACAGTATATCTTAATAAGAGTAATAATATTTGTTTAGTTCTAATAACGATTGCTGAAAACTCAGAGAAAGCCCAGTACACCATAAAAGCTTTTGAAGCAAGCAAAAAGTTATGTTGTTGCTACAATGTCTCCAGCACAAACACAGAAAGCTTCTCACACAAATAAACATAATGGTGTGTGTGAATTAAGTGGCAGCCCTCAGATTTTTATAAATTGAATCCAATGCAGCGTCAAAAACTTCAGTTCTTCTAATGGCCGCTTGAGAATAGCTCCAAAAGTGAGTCATTCCCCACTTTACACATAAACATTTATACAGCTTAGGGGGTTGGATTTTTTATGACTTATTCGTCTGGATTCTTGTGTTAATGGAGCGGCACCTTTGGCTGACTGGTGGATATCAACACAGGCAGCGGTAACTGATAGATGTCTCTACACTGTCTGCAATTGTCTCTGCTGTGTTTGTGCTGTTGGGGTCTTGGAGATGTTTTGTTCACCAAGCAAAAAGGATAGAAAAAAAATGTGTCGATTAAAGGATGTGTAAGAAGCAGTGAATGAACAAGAAACCCTTTTCTATTACACTCTCTATGTGCTTACACACCACTCTGCATTTAATCGTTAGTTATTAATAATCTCTGGCTCTCTTTCAAGGCAGATGGCTTCCTCTTCCTCTTCCTGGTTCTGCTGGAGGTTTCTTCCTTTTAAAAGGGAGTTTTTCCTTCCCACTGTCACAAAGTGCTTGCTCAAAGAGGTTTTCTCTGTGCTGTTGTAGGGTCTTTAACTTACAGTATAAAACACCTTGAATTTGCTGTTGCAGTGATTTGGTGCTATGTAAATAAAACTGAATTGAGTCAAATTGAAATGTGTGGGACCCAGGAAACCTTGGCAGCTGCTGCTCCAACTGACGTTATACAAAATCACTGGAGTAGTTATGGTTTTTAAGAGCTGGTAAAGTCAGCCACCTAAACTTGATACACTGACACTTATGACGGCAGTGTTTTATGAATAAAAAAAGAAGTTTTTCTGCATAAATAGTTCATGGGAAAGACGATCCAGCTGACTCACCTGATTTTAATGCTCTGCTTTTCTAAACCTTTACACCAACATGTGGAGGAGCATCTCAGTGCCCTTTTCACACTGTGGTATTGAGATAATGCTGTATCAACTTTCTTAGCAACCTCATTAACCTTTTATATCACATTCTGTGTGTTTGGCAGCAGATCCTCTCTGACAGCATATCATGTCTTAGGACGCGTAATATGATATTTTAATGAGAATATGATTCTCATTATGCTTTAGTGTAATTCTGCAAAGACTAGTTTGTCTTCACATATAATACTGCACAAAAGTCTTGCTAGGTAAACGGCTATTTATTGAAATGTGAAAACATCAATGAAAACAGAGTGTATAACAAAAACAGAACTTGTAGAATCACAGCTTGAAACTCAATAGTTGATATGGCCATCTGAATTCTTCAACATAGCCTGAACTCCCTCATGCTTTCTTGTAATTTCTTTAAGTTGTCTTCAGGAATAGATCTCCAGGCTTCTTGAAGAAAGTTTGAAAGCTCTTTTTTGGACGTTGGGAACAAACACAGATGAAACCGGGACACAACTGGTTCTTTGCTAAGTTTTCTTTACACAGTACCTATTCAGCCCTTGAGTTACCTCGAGCCTTGATTTTTATGCTCAGCTGTTTGAAAGGTCAATATTAAGTGGCTTAAAAAAACAAGCAAACAACAACAAAAAACCTGTTCTTGGAAAATGTTCAGGTTCGACGACTGGACTGAAAATGAGTGAAAAAGCAGCCGATTTCCAAAGAAAATCGTTTTCAGAAGGTAAGACCACTTTCAAAAAATGACAACAAAGTCTGGCTCCTTGGAAGCAAAATATATAGAAATGAGGGGTGCCTCGAGTAGTGTAAAATTTCAGACTGGGCTTTCCTTAAAAGCAGTCAAAGCAAAATATCCAGCTGGCTTGAAACCCACACTCTAAAAATGTTTCAACACAGCTCAATGTGTCTTTTGCAGCCATAACTTTCAGCTAGTGACAAGCAAAATAAAAATCCAGCTAGGAAACATTATGAGTCTTGTGCTGGGCCGGGTTTAACAAACAGGTGACTTTCACCCAAACAGCTACTTCCAGAGAGGAAAAGCACTAAATGCCGTGGCAGCATGTGGTGCTGGCCCTTGCTTCTCAGCTCTGTTTAAAGAGGTACCAGCTAAACTGAATCTGTGGGGGAGGTGAGGATGGAATTGCCAGCCTTTTTATGTAGTAGCTGGCTACTCAACACTACTCCCTTTATAGAACTGTGGAACTTGTCTTTGAAGCCAGAGCTGTTGGATGTAGAGCATGAAAAGACGCACTCTAGTGTAACAGTTCCAGTACTATCCCCAGCTGAACTGAGGAAAGGGGTGGTACTGTAGTACTTTTGTGTAAATCCATCAATATCCATATGTATAAACACACTTTGCTAACTCATCATTTATGTTGGCAACATGTTGGTTATTGTGTGCAACAGCAAATTGAGTGTCATTCACAGCATCCTAATCCATATCCAGTATTTGCAAGGAATATAGCTGTGAGTAAATATTTTAAACATTGTGGATTTTCATTCTTTTCACACCTTATTGCAGTTTGGTTACTTTAAAGGTGCAGTTTGTAAGATTAAAAAACATAACTTTAACTGTCAACAGAAGGGGGCAGTATATTACCAGAAAGTTATAACGTACCTGAGCCCCTCCCAGAGAATTAGGTCCTTCCTCGAATATAATGTTGAATTAATTTAGATACTAATTATTCGTATTTAAACTTGTATCTAATAGCAGAGCATAAATCCAAAAACGCTGACCAAACTGTTGAAAATACATTGAAAACGTATTATTTGTGCTACAGAAGCCATCAAAATGTTCAGCTGTTTCAGAAGCTAGAGAAAAAAGTCCAAATTTAAATCAGTCCCAAGACTTTAAATGTTTTCAGCTGTTCTTCATTTTTGATATCTCTTGTAATGTCCAAACAGTGACACTTTCAGAAAGTTTCTAAGATTACAATACTTTGCAGTTGATGACATCATCACTGTCCCCCACTAAAGAATTTAGGCTCTTTATTTTGTAAACGTTTTTCTATTTGAGGTCTTTTCACTCACACAACTTTTTGTCTATACTTCAGCTCCTGAAGTATAGACAATTTTCAATCCAGACCTTTCCAATCCAGTGAGACGTACAGAACAGCTGGAGTTTTTGGAGTGCCCTCCACCTCTGCCGTTAACTGCAATGTTAAGTTTTCACCTTTCTCCTGAGCAAATGTAATTTCTCTGTAAATTTTTGGTTATTGACACAAAAATATATATACTGCTTCAGTAGGTTTGAAGTTATAGCTGTAAAGGTCTTTTAACTCACACTGTAGCTCAGCTCAGTGCAGTGCACACTCATTCTTTTGTATTCAACTTACACTTGTATCAGAAATTTGTGCCTGTCCTCTCTCTGTGTCCCCATTTCAGAGTTGATTCCGTTTCAGCATTAATCAGTGACTCCAGTCCAGTCCAGTCCATTCCCTCAGCTTTGTCATTGCCAAAGGATTTCTGTCCTGCTCTTCTGTACTAGGTCTTGCCTATTTTTAAGGAAATATTAGTACAAAACTGCAAAGATGAACTCCCTGCTGCAGCTTTTGACTAATTGTTCAGTCTTAAAAAAGTATACAAAACAGCAATGAAGTTTGGATTGAACCACAAGAAACAACAGTTTCAGAAACAATAGGTCTTTGATCCATCCTTTAATCTGTCAGGGCCCTGCATTCACATCTGGTTAAACAGCGAGGAGCAGTTTTGTTGTCATAAAATACAGCTGTTAGGGACATTATGGAATCTGTAGTCTAAAAAGACTGATTGCATTTTAGGGCATGCACACCCGAGCTGCTCAGGATATAGTTCTTAGTGAATAGGAGGGAATAGAACTGAAAGACTTGCTTTTATTGCATCTGTGCTTGCTTTTAGCACACATGCGATAAGACGCCAGGACAGGGAAGATCAAGTCTTTTCATATCCATATGGTGGGGTGGCTGTAGCTCAGGTGGCAGAGCAGGTCAGTCACTAACCAGAAGATCGGTGGTTCGATCCCAGGCTGCTCCAGGCTGCATGCCAAATATCCTTGGACAAGATACTAACCCCATGTTTGCCTACCCGGTGGCGCCAGTGTCCGGCAGCCTCACCTCTGTCAGTGCGCCCCAGGGCAGCTGTGGCTACAATGTAGCTTGCCATCACCAGTGTGTGAATGTGTGTGTGAATGGGTGAATAACTGAATGTAATCTA
>VUQG01031948.1:0-19442 GCA_015106755.1 Etia nguti | reverse complement strand
AAAAATTTTTTGATTTTTTTTTTTTTTTTTTTTAAATCGGTGCACAGTTCCTTTCATCATTTTTACACAAACCAATTAGGGGATGTTTCCCCTCATGGGCAGCACCCATCCCACAAAGGTTTGGGACTTTAGTAGTAGAAAACAACAACAACAACAACAACAAAAGTTGATCCTTAAAATTAAGGATGTATGTTCCTGTATTTATATGCATAATATGTGTAATATGTTGAGTAAAACATTTTATACTCCAGTAGACAGCTATAATTGATAATCACACTTTTGAATTCAACGATGGACTAAAAATTAGAATGCATGAGGAGTGAATGTGACTCCCACCTGAAAGTACCCTTGCCATCGTCCTCCCTAATCTCCAGGCTGACAGTAAATGTAAACAAGTCACTGTCAGGGGTGAGAGGGGGAGCCTGCTGAGACGACAGAACTGCCTTCTTAGCTGACCGCCGAAAGGCTGTGGCAAAGCTGTATAGTATCCTACTAACCTGCAGGAGCAAAGTAAACGTGCACAATGAGTATCTGGCCCAAAATATCGTATAAACACAAGATAACAGTTTCAAAGTAAAACACTGAAAGTGTTAAACAGGAAGAATATTAACAACCTAAAGCTTTCCAGCCAAATGATTTGTGTTTCCTGTGCTGTAACCATAGACAATAAGCAAGGATAGTTCAAGTGGTGGAAGTGGAATTTGTCTGGTCATATTTATGAGGAACAGAAGAGACCTTCAGCAGATTAACCATTTTGAATTGTATTTAATTTTGAACTTTGAGTGTGGGGGAGTTGTTCCTGTGTAACATAATGCAAACTGTACCAGAGGTTTGCTAAGTCTCAAGAGGAGCAAGAGCTGGAGACTTCCAAGTGTGAAAACTCAAGGTGGTAATAATTTATTTACATCGTCTCCACTGAGGGGACTTTAAATGCACGAGTTTTACAGCGAGCAAAGTTTTTTTCCTCTCCACTTACTACTAAAGAGACATATGTGGGTGATAATAAACAGAGCTATCCCCCCAACTAGAGGACCACAGCAGAGTGGTTTTGGATCATTTCTAATTCGGGTAAACAGCACTGCTTATGGGGGGTTAGTGACTGGAGAAGTGGGGTGGGGGAAACTGCTGTTATCAATAAATAACAATGCTCTTCTGCTTTTTCACGAGGCCAGAGTACATAGCAGCTTCTAACCTCTCCTACAGAAAGTCTTTGTTTTATATCTGGTACAGTACAGGGATGTTAGGAGATCGCAGGGGGTCTATTTATTGAGAAACAACACTGGACGGGATGTAAGAGATGGGGGATGAGTAGAGCTAGATGGGAGGGGGGGGGGGATTACCCCCTGTATTGGTACATCTAACACAATGGGACTGTTGTTCTGTGCTGCTTAAAACTGATCAGCTGTCGACATCTTCATTTTTCACGAAGGAACTCTGTAGGCAGTTGTACGGCAGAATTGATTGAGGCAGGCAGACCTTAGTTTGATACAGAGTGCTTTTTGAATAGCCCCACACAAGCCAAAATAGCATTAAGGTCTTATCAACTAATACCAGGTTTTCTCTGCAAAAGAGGCTGTCAAAAACAAAAGGGCAGATATTTCATCCTTTACTCCCAACAACTGGAGTTTCATTCAAAGAGTCCGTCCCTGATCTCAACTCAAACTTGTGAAATCGATTACATAAGAAGTTTGGATTTGATCCTTATCTAAAAAATGCAGCCTTTAAAGATCTGGTGCGTGTTAAATGTCTTGTTACACTGTTTTTATTTCAACCCGGGATGTTTTTTCACACTTGGCAGCTTTATCTTTCTTCATGTACTTTCTGTGCACATGAAGCTTTGAGACATACTTAAATGATGTCACGGTAAAAATCTGCTTCAGCGGCCAATTTGTGTTTCTCTTTAATTGTGCTTCAGCTTGTTAGAATCCTAAATACTTCTGTAAAACCCATCTATTTGAGCTGAACTGATGCGAATTACATAGCAATAGATACACATCTCTGGATGAGACAGGCAAGTTTCTGTCAAAAAAACAAACAAAAAAAGAGGAGTGGGTTTGAGCGTCAGGAGGCCTCTGCATCACCATTACAAACTAGCCACTGGATCATAATGGGAGGTCCGGTACAAAAGTGGGCTGAATAGAATTGAGGAGTTAGTTTTCTTTATATATATGAACAAATATAGTTTTGGTTATTTTTCAACAAATTAAATGAGAGACTTGTTAGGGTCCTGGACAATGATGAATGCAAATTTAACTATGCAAGAGCCATTTCACCATAATACATATGGTTAGTTTAAAACACCTCGGTGAAAAAACAGAATTGTTAAACGTGTCTTAAGAGTTGTTTACTGTGAAGCTGAAGTGACACATATGACAAGAGCAGCTTTCTCCCCAAACAAACAGGCAACCAATGGGCTGACTCACTACAGTCTAATAATCCGAATGGGAGGCCAAAAAAAGCAGGAGATGCTATGGACTGGTTTGTTGCTATGGCACTTGAAGGAAGAGAAGGGTGGGTGCAAGATGAAGGGTGCAAAGATGAGAACAGAGATGTCCAGTGTATTGTTGAATTTGTGTTTGTTTATTTGCATCAGTGTTTTAATGAGTATGTGTATTACAGATGGGAGTCTCGGAAACTGGATCACAGGATGAAGTGTCTGGGGGCTCACTGTGACACTGAAGGAGACGGCTTTCATGATGAAGAAATCAGGTCACTGAACACTGAAAGCAGAGCTTTAACCCAGTTTCATGAGTGGGTACCTTCTTCTCTTCCTTTACATTTCTGCTGAACCTACTGCATACACCAATTATCACAGCATTACAATTACCGGCAGATACACCGATCATCTCATTACAGGCCAGGAAATTGTTTTGGGCCATTCATGTGAATGTTAATTCAACACACATCACCTGCCTAAACCATGTTGCCATTGAGCCTGAGAGCGGTGTCCTACCCCAGACTTCCTTCTTGAAATATCGCAATCACAAGAGGTTCAGAAAACTTGACTTTGACTGAATCCACAAACTCTCCACTGATTGAGTGCCTGTGGCCCACAGGACCCAAAGAAACCACCGCCAGCGTCCTAATGCCACATCAGGTCACCCCCAGAGCTGCTGTGTCCATAACTCAAGTGTATGCACATGTATTTGTACTTGAGGAGTGCAAAAGTGTGAAAAGAAGAGACGGCAGTGCCATATATAAAATCAAAGAAGCTTTTACTCCCCCTTTTGTTCGCTAACTGAATTGCAACTACATTGCACCAACTACATAGGTGAGTTTGTAACTGTAGTTTTTGTGACCTTAGCTTGGAAAGAGTGCCTTATATCCCACATAATGGTATTAAGTTAGACAAAGACAGTTACATAATCAGTGAATGCTTACCGCCTCTTGGATTTGGCAGCGAAAAACATGGATCCTGAAGATCTCAGCATTGTAATGGCTCTCAGTGAAGGCAAAGCAGTCACTCTCCGGAGTGCCGTCATGGCCTCGTACGCAGAACAAAATCTTGTAGATAGGATAGTTGGCAATCTCTGTGTTGTTGTGTGGATCCAACAACCTGTTAAAACACCAATAAAATCACTGTTGTTTAAAGTCTTAAAAGCAACAAGAGTGTACTGAGTTTGGACATCTGCACACTGTGCAACTGGAACTGATCCACATTACTGACCGAATATCTATATGTTCTCCCTACCTGACAGTCCCTTCAGACACGCCTGGCACAGACAGTGTAACATCCAGGGGGAGTTGGCACTGCCCTCTGAGGATACTCATCATACGGAGGGCCTCTACCTCACTCCGGGGGGCATTGACCGAGGCACATCCTAGATATGTCAGCTGGCTGAACACGACACTGTCCTCATCTGGGATGGGGCTGCCAGGACTACCTTCTGATGATGATTCATCAGCTGCAGTGATGAGAAAAGACAGGCAGTGAAAGAAAGAAAAGGATAATATTATGACATCTATTATAATCTTTCAGCTGTACAGTCTCATCCAAGAGGTGGTTAGAAAGAAGGAATGGAAAAGTAAGAGGAGCTTAAGAAAAAATATAACATCAGTTAGCAAAATTCATGAAATTCAAGGAAACCAAGAACAAAATGGCAACAGTCCTCATCCTTTAAGAAATAAAACGAATGAGGAAACAGGATGGCTTAAAACAGGAGATGTAAAAATTTGGGTATAAATATGATTCAACTTCGTCTCATCCTGACTTGCCTCTGTATGACCTCTCATTCAGCTCACTCTCTTGGGCTGTCTGAACAGGAAGCACCATTTCCAGCTTGGGTGGTGGTGGGGGTGCGCTCAGAGGGTCCGTGCCCGGGGCTACAGGTGACGCTGTGGTATAAAGGGCATGGTCGCCCCTACCGAGGCCGTCCATCCTTGCTTCTGACGCAAGCCCAGCATCAGCAACGGATGGGTCCATGAGGACATCTTCTAGCTCCCTTTGGAGCTGCTGCTCACTTCCATTGCCTACAATCTGATGCACACACGTAGGTGTACAAACACACACACACACACACACGCACATAGAAATAACCATGCACCCAACCACAAAAAAGCACAGAAAAAAAACAGTTTAGGCCAAAATTAAGTGTATTATAATTGTGTTATGCAGTTTGCAGAAACATGCAGTTGCTTTGCCCATAACAGTGACATGGAAATGTATATTGAGCGACTGCAGGGCGTTTAAGGTAAGAATCACTTGTTTCAGTTTGGCCATTAAAGATGTATCTTATTTATATTTCAATATTAGTACGCTGTAGTGAGTGGGTGGACGTATCAAGACTTTAGAGTCATGCCAACACTGATTATAAATGAAAGTATCAACTGAAACCTTGAGCTTGGCCAAACAGCACAAAGTGAGGTAAATCGCTGTTCCCTGCCTGCTGCAGGAGCATCCTAAAGCTGTATAAGAAAAGGAGATCAGCCTGTAGGGGGCACTGTTGTATTGATCATTTAAGGATTACAAAAATTATGTAAAAATATAGAACATTTTACCAAATAGATAAAGTAAAAAATAATTTATGTCTTTGGCATAAAAGAATTAGGTCATTTGTCCATTGCTGCTGGGCTTAATTATCTTACTATATCTGCAGGATGGATACTACCAATGCCAATTATCTTAACGATACAGGACTATTAACATGATTTCCAAAAAAAAGTATTCTAAACAAGCATAAGTGTGCTATCAATTCTATATTTACGTTCACACTTCTGACATTTTGCCACTGTGTAGCTGTAGAGGGCCTTTACAGGAAGTGCTACAAGCCTGGGCAACTGTTGCGTAACTACAGCCTACAGTCTATTTCTAACATCATCAAATCCAAAGTATTAAAGAGCCATCACTGGACAGACGGCAAAATTACAGAAAGCACAAATAATCACAGACAGAATCACCACTGAATCACATCACAGGAAGAAAGAGGTGAATAATATACACAAGCAAGAGAGAAGCTGCAGAGATAAGAGAAGGAAAGGAAAGAGAGCGAGAGAAAAGACTGACCTTAAAGCTGACCCCTTCCTCAGAAATCACCTGCATAACAAACAACAAGTTTAGACACACTGACTCCTCTGCTGACTGGATGGGCTGACTGGGAGGGAGATGTGCATAAGAGTGTGTCGGCAAAAACCAAAACATGATGTCAGGATGACCGCGTGCCAGTGGATGGAGTGATTTCGCCATTAAATTGTGAGAACAGAGGATGTGTGTCACGTTCTGCTTTTTATCCATCTGACAGCAGGCAGACGATGGCAAAATACGCAGCACAAAAACTTGAATTTATTGTCCATAAAAAAAGAGCTGTGATGCTTTTACAGACGCTGGTCTCATGAAATATGAAAACTCAAAAGACAGAACACGACAGAAAGTCAAAGCGGAGCAAGATTTTGTAGCAAATGGATATTGAACTTCTATGCTCTGCTGGCGCCATCTTCTGGGAACTTTACAGAATAACTTTCCTTTACAAACAAACAGGTATCGTACATGAGTGACATACACTAATGAACATAGTCCGAACATGTGAGGCCGCTTCTCAAGTCAACTCAATAAAAAGAAACATGATAACAACTAAACTGAGAGACACGTGGACAAAATGCATCCTGTGAAGAGATCGAGTGGAAGAGGCGAGGAGAGGTAATATGAACCCATTAGGGACACACACAGGATAGTGGTTGGCAGTCACAATTATTTCCTAGAAAGTCTTTATATTGTGAGAAGAGCCATGCCCGCACCACAAAGCACCGATATTTTCCCCAGCAATGGGTCAAAGCAAGGTTAAAGCTACATCACCACAGTACCTGGATAGCTTTCAAACTTGAGCAGTGAATTCAACCATAGAAAACAAGCTGTAAGTCAGCCTTGCTATAGCACAATATCATATTACGCATTTAAACACAAGCACCTGACTGACACAGCAGTTGGGAAATGGTCTCCCAAAGTTAAATAGCATCCAACTCATTGACACTCAGTGGCAAAAATATCTGGCAGTGGATCCAAGAATGACATCCTTCATTTATAGCCTAAACAGCACAGGGAAACTTACCCAGACAATTTACCCTCAGTTTATGTGGATGTGCACAAATCACCAAGGGCTTCGTCATTAAAAGTAGCAAATACAAACACAAACTACGACCAACTATGGAAAAAAGGCAAAGTGAGAATGAGGAAGCAAAACAAGAAATGTTGGTTTATGGTTAAGAGTGTGAAATTAACAAACGCTGCTAGATGTTAAAAAAAAAAGACGGTTGTTAGTAATGAAAACAGTATGTTAGCAACATGAATCTGTATAAACTGTGATTCCTAGTTTGCTTTTTTATGCGGTAAGCTCGGCATACACTGTGCGATTTTTGGCTCATTTTGAGACGATTTTTCAGTCGTGCAACCGTTTGGGGGATCGGCCCGTGTTACGCCTTAATCGTGTGTCGTGCATCGTGTAGTATACATGGGGTAATAGAAGGAATTAACACCTCACGACCAGCTCCCGATCAGCAATCGTATGGTCGCAAGAAAATCAAACCTGTTTGAAATCCTGGTCCCCCCTCGCACTGTTGAAGCAGTGCCACGAGCCGATTTAACGCAACTTCTCACACTGCGCATGCGCAAACACAGAAATGGAAATGAAAAAGACGGAGTAGCATGGCAGTGCAGCGTTTGATCTGGACACAAGGGATGGAGGCCCAACTTGTAAAACTTTGGCAAGCTCATCCGAGCCTTTTCGATGTGGCCTCACAAAATTAATGACAAATGACCGTAACAACCGTGAAAAGAGTTGGATGGACATTGCTGCTCATTTGCAGCTGCCTGGTCAATTTTTTCATTAGGAATTTAGCAAAGTTGATGGTGGTGGTGGTGGTGTGTGTGTGTGTGTGTGTGTGTGTGTGTGTGTGTGTGTGTGTGTGTGTGTGTGTGTGTGTGTGTGTGTGTTGCTCAGACTAAGCATTACATGATGAGAGTGTATGCGTGTGTGTTTGCATGTGTGTGACACCCAGCATTAGCTGTGCTTTGGAGAAAGTGACGCTCGTAGAGAGCAGCCTTCATCTTGGATTACCATGCTCATGGATCCTGTGGGTTTTTGTGTTGGAAGTGATGGCAGAGTGGGATGATATTTACTACATCTGTCTGACAGCTGACCGACTGGTTTTAACTCATCCCTCTCATGGACTCATGGCGCTTTGCGATGAGCTTCCTCCCTGCATTGAAGTGCAGCCAAGCACATGCGCCTGCTTGCATGTGGACAACGGCTGGTACCGAGCCTTTCATCATAACAAGGCTGTGTAAGACCATCAGTTTCAGTGGATGATGTGGGTGAAATTTGGAACACACAGAAACAAAGGCCGCTGACCAGTGAGTGATGTGTTCGCTCATTTAGGTGCTCAGCGTTCATGTTGATGTTTCAGCGAAGGCGAGCACTGTCAGTCATCTGTCAGTGAAAATGACACCTACAGCACTGTGTATGAAACGGGCTGAAGGCTGATCTTTTTGCAAAGAAGTCTTGGTACAGCTGAACATGCACCTTACTCGAGATGAATGAAACTGAATTTCTTGGCTAAATTTCGCAGAAGAAACTTAATTAAAGTCACCAAAAAATAAGATCCTTCATCTGTTGGTCTTTGTTTAACAGGTCAGGGTTTTCTTTCTCAGTGTAGACAGTTTTTTTTTTTAACAAGTTACACAAATTCTTTTCTTCTGTTCCTGAGGAGTGGAGTTAATCGTGGGAAAGTCCTTATCTGCCTTTAAGAAGACGTTGTGACCGGTTGAGTCATGCTCAAATATACTGCCTTTATTACTTAGACTTACAGAGTCATTAAGGCCTGACCCCATTGCTCCTTAGATCAAGAATTGTATTAACAGCATTCATTGATGATACTTAAGGATCTTTTGTAAGAGTGAACTTTCTTAAAACCCTCTGACCCACGAACTATTGAATATTGTGCGGATTAGACAGGTATCCGCTTTGACCTTGACTGGTCGAACATGTAGAGACTGGGGACAACTTCAAGAAGAAAATCAACATAAAGGCAGTAAAGGGTAAGGTGCTTTGGCATTTATCCTCCAAGTCTCTGAAATTCTACTGGAGGGATGGGAAATTATCCTGCCAAAAAATATTCCCTTATTTTGTGTGTTAATTCCACTGGTGGAGATTGTCATTTAATGTGTCAGTCCAAAACAGTTCCACAAGTGTTTAAGTGGACTGAGATATAAAGACTTGCTCACCGACTCATTCTGGGACCCCCTGGCACCTGAGCATGGGATCACTGTTGTCCTGAATAAGATCACTTCCATCAGCATTCCCATACTGCATCATAGGCTAAAAGTGGTCAATAAGAAGAACTTTGTATTGGTTTGCAGTGACCATTTCCTGTCAGGGCACAAGTGGAATGAGTGAATACCCTCACTAGCATTCAGGTTTTATCTTTAACATGTCATCTATGTTATCTAATAACTACATGATAGCACTGATATAGCTAGCTAGCACACATGCACACAGTTTCAGAGCAGTCAGTTGACAGTAATCCCTTCCCTTAATATGTGGGATCATTCAATTCCAAGCCTTTCCAGGCCAGTGAAATAACTACAAACTCTCTGTGGCAGCCAATGGAATCTGTATATTTAGTATACCATCTATCCATGTTCTCTCTGCCTCTCTCTGTCTCTCTTTCTAAGCAGACATGTCTAGTTACAGTCGAAAATGGCCTTGTGAAGGAGGATGGGAGTTAAGATGGCATCCCCAGAGACTTTTCAGAGAAGTAATTTAATAAACTGTTATATTTTCCCACTCCACAAGGGAAAGGGGATAGACTCAGAAAAGTAATGAAACTCAGCTGTTGAATTTTTAATATTAAAGAATCAATTTCCTATTGCTGAACACAACTAAGTAAAAGGTCCTTTCTTCCACATGCATTGCAACTCGCACAGAATAGCATTGACTTATGGCTGGCCTCCTGTTCTTACTGTGGGAAGATGTAAAGGTTTGATGAGAACATTTGTTTAGCAGCATCTTCCCGTCCACTCTTGAATGTTTAAGCACCAGCTGGAAGCACACATTGTCCTCACCTAAGTCCCTACTCAAAAAAAAAAAAAGAAAAAATGGAGTAGCTATCGCAAGCATAAATACACTTAAAAAATTTTTTTTAAAGCAACAAAAGCATTTTCTGAATTAAGCTGCAATCCATCTGAAGGTCAAGATTTCACAATGTGTAGGTACATTTGTAGAATTATGAAGTCATACATGCTTAACACCGCTTTCATACAGTGCTGTAAAAAAAAAAGTCATCTGGATACAATTACTGGAAAGCATTTCTTCAGATGTCTTGGTTGTCTTAACAAATAACCAGTCAGCCATGCAGTCTGAGATTCCTTAAAAAAGGATCTTCCAGGAAAACTTTTCACTTATGCATAGGCCAAGGCAGGGTATGCTGAAAATATATGCAAAAATAATGCCTTTCAAAGAAGTGGTCATTCAGACCTTGTGTTTCAAATTTCCATCCGTCAATCAATCTATCCATTCTTCCACTTATCTATTAAATGCCAAAGTTTATAGAATAAAATTCAAAGCAGCTCATACTCTTAGTTTATTCTTGCTGATTAATAAGGGACAACGGATTGATTATTATTAAAAAGAGATTAATAAAAGTTCTTTATTGGGTGGGCTCTGAAACTGGACGTGCATCTGCCTTTTTCACTAAAGTCTACAGATTGATTCC
Organism: Etia nguti; assembly: GCA_015106755.1. Classification (NCBI taxonomy): domain Eukaryota; kingdom Metazoa; phylum Chordata; class Actinopteri; order Cichliformes; family Cichlidae; genus Etia; species Etia nguti. The sequence goes on along the minus strand of VUQG01031948.1, from coordinate 9,239 downwards.
AATAACAGATTCAAGAAATTCTCTATTACACATACATTGAATATATATTAAAACTATCTATATTTTTGGGATACAGGATTAACAATAAACACACACACACACACAATGTGTTACAGTTTCTGTGGTTTAGAAATTTGTGGAAGTATTCAAAGGCATTTATTAATACTTCTCAGCATAGATTGTATATATTGCACGACTATGCAGCCAAGCCAAACCCAGATTAGTCCGCAGTAGTGATGCTCTTGTGGTTACTGCAATGAGATGAGGCTGGCATCTTTAGCATTTTTGTTGGAGTTAGTTAAAGAGGCTCTGATTCTGTTTAAAATAAAGACTTTTAGAGCGTCCATCTGCTTCTGCGTGTCTCCAGCAGAGGCAGCTGAAGGCCAGCATTTTCCTTTTTTTTCGTTTTTTTTTTTTTGCTGGTTTCTTCTCCCATTTGTAGCTTGCATTGTCTTCTTTTTAGCTCTCTCTTTTTAAATGGTTCTGACCTTAACAGGTTTCTGTAACATCTGATTGAGGCTGAACGCTGGTATTTGATAATTAGCGCAGTTTCCTACCTTTCATGCTTCTGTCAAAGCATTCGGCTGTTTGTTTACTGCAGATATGCAATGACACTCCTTTTACCCTGACTCCACTGCTACGTGTGGCAGCAAGAGAGGGAGACAGAGGGAGAGAGAGAGAGAGAGAGAGGTCAGGTGATGATATATGACCGCGATGCTGCATTCCAGCACAGGATGATTAATCTCTTCTGGGAACACTTCACGAATACAAGTTTAACCTAGCTCGGCCTTGCACACGCATGTACGCACACACATGCTGACGTGCGCACGGCACAACAAACACACACAGGTGTAAACACGCGCACACTCTGCATGCTTAACAAGCTGGACATAAACGCTGGGCCAGAGTGCATGTAGTTGTGTTTGTATGCAATTCATGTGCAACTACCCTACCTTCCCCTTCCCCGACCCTCTCCACCTAGCATCCAAACAGATGCATTCACACAAAATCACAATCCCATATACACCCATACCCTCTTTTTGTCTCTGCCTGCCTTGTTCATTCTGTCTTTTTCCCCCCCTATTCTCACTGGCCTCAGTGGTGCAATGTCTCACATTCACCCCTCTCCGCTTTTGCCTTGTCCATTCATCACAAACAGTCACAGATGCTCACAGTCACACAGGGAGAAAGAGAGTCAGAAAAGGGAGGGAGAGAAAGAGTGCGAGCTGCTCTGTATAAGGCCATTTGGCTCCACTACCAGTGAGCATAAGGCTATAGGATTAGTGCTGCTAGGTGCTAACAGCTTCAATGTCTTAATAAGCACAGAGAAAGGCAGGATCTGGCCCTCTTTGTGCGATACAGCTGTGTCTATGTACATAAGTGTGCATATTCAGGTGCTGTGCACAGGTACAAATACTTTTTGGCAGTCCTGGGCCAGCACATTGAGAGGATAAGTGTAAATACCACGGGCTGCATCCGAAGCTCCATTACTTGAGCGCACTTCAACAAATTGTTCCGCAGTTGTACTCATTGAAACACAGAGGGTGGTTGAACACATCTTTATTTTAATGAAGTCATTTATTGTAATGGAGAGCATTTACAGACAACTGTAGCTTAGATTCCTATGCTTTTGTCATTTCTGCTTCTCTGCCTCTTTACATAGTAACCAAGACACAGAGCTGGCTATGTCTATCGCTGACAGAGTATAGGCTGCGACTGCAGTGCCATTTTTTTTCCTGGGACTGGATGGGAGGGTGGGCATTGGTGGGGTAGGGGATATGAGTTTTGTAGAAACACACTGTTATGTAATCATGTAATTAAATGTTTCTAGCAAGACAGGAAGACTTGAACAAATTCAGGATGAAATGAGCATCTAACACCAAATCTTTTGACCATTAGCTTTGTGAATTTTGGTTAGCTTTATATCCGAGACTACACCGATGGAACAGACAGGGACCGGAATCTGCCCACTTTTAGCGTTATCATCCCTGACCAGTGAGCAGCCACTCATAATGTTCGATTATGAGTGGATCTATTTCATGCATGCGCAAGCAAATAGTCACAGCCGCACGCTAACGTGTCATTAGCATAAGTCTACCAGAGTAAACCATGAAAACGTTCATAGCAAAAAACTAGTCAGACACTTAAATCAAAAGAAGACAGATTGGGCAAAGCTAAAAGCCATCTGGAAAGGATCAAAGCAGTTACGAGGGAAATTACAGAGACCAATGAAAAAGAGAAAACGGTCAATGTCCTGTTATCTGGTGAATTTACATATATATACATACTGATGAAAATTATGTAAGGCCCTGACATTTGTTTTATTACATAAGTCTATTTCTCCTTCTTTGTTAAGGTGGTAAGGTAAAATAGAGCAAGGCGGGTGTACAGCTGCTCATTTTCAGTTCAGTTTCAGTTAAAGCACTTTATTTGAAGTTGTTTAAGTGAGAGAAGATCGTGGAATGTGCTGCAGTTTGGGGGAAATTGTAAAGAAAATTTTCCAATTAGAAAAAGCTGATATATGTTTGCATGTGCTGTCAGGTACAGTTTTTTAAAAGAAAATCGGAATCAGCAGAAATTTTTCTCTCTTAGTGTGGGAATGTCTACGATGTTTACCTGCATACATGTACCTTATGTATGGCGAGTCTCGAGTTATAAGCTATTGTGGTTGCACTATAATCAGTGAAAATGTTCAAAATTTTTTCATTAATCTTAGTCTTATCCACCACGGTGAGACTCGTGGTCAGCAGTGGTGAGAAGCATGCTTTCCAGTAAAGCTTCTTGCTTTGCTAAAATACAAACCATGAAGCCATGATTAGTATAGCTGTTTACAGAGCTATTAAACCAACTTTCATTATTTAAATTAAGAAGTCAGTAAAGACTAATTGGTTCAATCTGAACTGCATTCTGTCCTCTTGGTGCCGACTTTAAGGAGTTTGGAGTCGGTTGCTTAGCTCGAGAAGTTGGAGATTGGAAGCATTTAACTTGCAACCTGAGTTTAAATGAGGTTATTACTTTTTTTTTTTATTACTCCCAGCTATAATTAAAACTGATCTGCCACTGTAAATGCAACAGCAGCCCTGTTTGCATCACGTCGCATGGATCCTGTGTGCATGCGAAGGCAATCTGGAGTGGTGGATTAATGCTAGTTGGTAAAAGAGAAGCATACGTATCTAACGTGAACATATACTCATGCACGATTGTGTGTTTTATCTCTTTGGGTGTTAATCCTTTATATAGCACCAGCTCAATTCATAACATAAGCAGTGTCCATTATCAAATGCAAAGATTTGGGAGAGCAAAATAGTACTGCATGAAGGGGATGAAAGAGAGTAATGTAATCCTTTGTGAAAGTGCCATCATATCACCCAGCCCCACTCAATCGCCTCACCAGCAACAGAATAGATGAATGTCCTGGATGATTCTAATCTCATAACCCACATACACACATTATACAAACGCGCACTCACACACAGATGACTTGTCTACACCATATTCATATTTGATGTTATTACTATTCACTCATGTGAATAGTAATAACACGAATGGATGTAATGATGTTATTGGACTTGAAAATGCCCTCTGAGACTTTTGTGTGTGTGAATGTGTCTTCTAAAAATGTGAGCTTTGCGTGTTCGACTTTGCCAGTTATATTTGCAACTCCTGCACAGAACATTCGCACTTAAGGTTAATGCCTCTGCTTTTTATTATTACCACATGTTGTCGCGTCTCAAGAGTTCTTTTGTTTCTATAAGTGTCAAGCCCTGATGGAGCTCGCGGTGCGGTGTGACACTGTGCATAATAAGGGCACTTCACGTTCACCGTGTTTGTGCGGTTGTATCTAGGCAGAGCGGTCTAATCTTTAAGTCCACTTCTCTGTTTTCTTTACCCTGCTGTCGCTCAACATTGATTTAAGAATATAGCCCTATTTGCACGGAACGCCTCGTAATAACTGTTGAGCCTCTTGAAAGACAGCAAAATGTTCCTTATCGCATGCTGCACTGCGTGTTATCCATCTCATCATCCCGATGTCGCTCTTCTGATGGATTTGAACCTGCTTTCTGTTACTTGGTCTGCACACCGTGTGAAGACATGAGCCTCTTGATAATTTCCAGCAGAGCCTCTTTAACTCTGGTGTAGGAAACAGAAAGAAGAAAGAGGCGGAGGACATCAAAAAAAACTTTGAAAAACAAAAAATAGGGACACCAAAATCACCAAAATGTACAGGACTAATAATATTACTGGACCTCTGTGTTTGGTGAAATGTGGTAGGTCATTTGTGGTGGAATATTTTACTTATCAGCTACAAAAATCACACATGAGCACAAAAAGCTTAAACAAACTAGACATTTTTTAACAAATAATTCAAGGTTCCTGAGTTTCTTATCCTGTGCAAATATGGCATATGTGAACAACTGCCAAGAGAGTTTGGGAAAGACTGCTCACAGGAGGAGGATTTGATTCATAATGTAAGGTTTTCTGGATGTTTCAAGTTTTCAATTGTTTGTTTTGAGTTAACTTTGAATGTTGTCAGTGATGATAAAATTCTAGTACTGCCTGGAAACAACCAGTCGATAGGAAATAATATGTATTCCCCGGCTGGTTGACAGTTGGTTGCAGGAGGTTGCTTATTGGCACTAGGGAAATTTGTATACAGTGACTTGCTTTGCCACGGTCATTCATAGTTTGTATGGAAGGCACAGACCTGTCTCATTCACCTTAACAACTACTCACTGGGAGGTACTCAAACTGTGAGGACTGCGATGCAAACTGGAAAAAAAGACAATTAAAAATAAAGGTTTGCACCTTTTCAAATGTCTTAATTTCATTCTTTACTTTGAAGGCAAACATTCTCCAGTTGGGGATCTTCATGCAAACTACGGACGACTGTGGCAATCTGCTAGCAACCAAAGCAATTACAAGAAGGTTATTTGTCAGCTGATCTCTAAACTATCCAATTGATTTGTGATTTATAGTTACACAAACCATCTGCTGAAGTCTAAAGGTTGAAAGAGGTCAATGGAAACAGTGTTATATGTAAATATATTATCAGCTTAAATGGTCAGAAACGGACCAATTGTGACACAGGATGCAAAAAAGCCAGCCAAAGAACAAGAAATCGCCTGTGGCGATAACGCTGTGTGGATTGTGATCAATTGATGGTTTCTAGTAAACCTGGTGAAGTTTTTATCAAAAGTTTAGTTATTTACAAACATACTACAGGTGAGTATTTATCTACTTGTATCACTACTATACCACAATAATTCAAAGAATGGACACAATTTAACATATTAAGATTAAAGGCTGAAAATAAACCCTAAAATAGATAACATAGATACACAAAATAGATATATACTCAACTGATTGTTATTTGATTGAAAGTAATTTATGTTAGAGGTAAACTGGGCTCCTAATAAACAATTATTCTTCCTGCTGCAAGGCGTTAATAGCTTTTTTTTAAAACTATCCCTGTGTAATATATTAAATACATTATTTTTTTCTCTTTTTTTTACTAACCCTTCAGATAAAAAGCAGAACAGATGTGAAAGAAGAAATTTTCAGTGGATATAAAAGAAAAAGGAAGTGTAACATAACATTAACATATAAAACATACTGTCTAGTAAAATGACTTTAGCTCTAACTGAGTCGTATCCAAGAAGTTTAGTGGCAGCAGAGCTTGGGTCTGTGATTAGACTCTAAATTAGAAATTTGCCTCGAACTGAATCACCTCAAATATCATCTGCTATAAGGTCAGCATAAGATATGTGAGAAGGCTCAAGTTCAATTTAGAGGGGGTGTGTGCTTTGCTTTTAACTGCTCAGACTATATCTTAGAGCAAACACTTGCATCCTGTGCTATTTTCATGGATTTAGTTTTGTGGATTTTCATGGATTTAGTTGGTGAAGGCGCACTGACATAATCACTTAAACTCTCTTCATGTTTATTATGTCTGCCAGTATAATATTTTTCCTCAACATGGATTTTATAACCCCAGAAAGAAGCTAAACCCAAAGAGAGTTTGAAGCAGAATGTGAATACTCATTAAATCAGAGGTGCAAGAGCATGAATGTATTATGTGTTTTCATGGACAAGATCACAGTCCATCAAAGAGCTCAAGGACATTTTGAATTCTCTCTTTTTTCCTACCTGAAGCCAGCAATTTTATTTTATTTTATTTTATTTTATTTTATTTTTTTGTCTGCTCCCTTATGTTCCTTTTACATTTGTGTAAAAGGATAAAAACAAACAGTGTGCCAGGATTTGCACTCGTGTAAGAGTTTAACAATATTAGGGTCACAGCTACTGTCAATTAAATGATGGCAACAATTGTTGCCACCAGCCCCTCTCACGTCTCGATACCTTGATCGCTTCTGACAGAATGTTTTATTTCCTGCCAACCGCAAATCTGTGGCTGATGTTTGGAAGGCGAAGCTTGGAAATACAATAAAGTCGTATATCTGTACGTTTTCATTCTTATGAACCACATTACATTTGTCTCCTGAGGTTTTATTATTAAATCTGCCTCAGTACTGCCACTGTATAACCAGATGCTTTTACATTTCTGGCACAAAATAATGCCTTCCATTCATTTGAGTCATGTTTACTTGGGAAAAGGACCAAAAATGGAGTTAAGAATACATACGTTTTATATACCACCAGCAGAGTTTGTGTGGATGCTCAGCTGAGTAGCTTATCACCTTTGTTGCCTTGCATCTCCTCTTTGAAAATTCCTTCCTTAATAATAATAATAAAAACATGTACTATAAAATATGAATACTAAACAATAACCGTAAAAAAAGAAGAAAGAATCAGCGGAAAAATAATTTGACTGCATTCAGACATGTTTTTGTTCCACAGCAAGGATTACGACAGAGCTTTTAAACTGTTAGATTCCTGCTGCTTTTTAATATCTTGTGTGATCTATTTGTGTCCTAAGCTGCTAATAGCTAGAAGGAATCAGGGGAACACAGCAGGGGTGGCGCTCAGATAATGGATTGGTTATTTTATGTTTCTCCCCCAAAAAAGAGATTTTGTGAATTTGTCTCCCTCCCCTCTTCCTTTCCTTTATTTATCACTTGTCTCAGTTTTGTTTTACTACAAAAAACAAAACAAAACAAGATTTTCTTCTGCGTTGGAGTGCTATAAAAATTCAGCATCACAGTTGTTTAGAGGAGTGCTGGAGTTGGCACTACTTAGCTCGAGCAAAGACAGCGTAATGTTTTTTGGTAAATCAGTGTAGGATGGAATTTCAGGACCCTGCACTTACCCTCGGCAAGAGGATATCACTCTGGGTGAGCTGAACTAGAGGAACACTGGCCCAGTGGGCGAGAGCGATTTTCGAGAGCGCTGAAACTCTATTCTCCATTTCACAGTCACAGCACTGGCATAGCTGTGATAACAATGTGCCCTAAACCTGACTTGTGTTCTTATTTATTCTGTGTGCCCCTCAATTCCCTGACGACTATTCAGGGGGGGAAAAAAAAAAAAAAAAGTAATTGCCGGCATTGTACGTGTACTCGAACTTCTCTGTGGTGCAGCAAGGCAGAGCTGCAGCCAGTGTGCTTAATCAGACAATTTAGAAACACGAGAGAGAATTACTTTCAAAACCTGCTCCTGACGACTTCAAAGTTTTAAGGATGGCCAGCGTGCTAATTCTCCATTAATTAGGGATAAAGAATAAAAAAGTCAAAACAAGTTAATGGATGTTTTTTTGGAGTGGGAATCGGGGGGGGGGGTGTAAACTGCGCCACTTCACGCAGTTCCACATGACTAGAGAAGACAGAAGTAACTGGCAAAGGATTGGTTTATGACTTTGCAAGACACTTGATCATCTATAGGGACCAAAGAATTCTCTGAAGTAAATACTAAAAGCTGTAACGTTGGGCGATGTTGCATAAATGTTTCAGAAACGCCGCACTTGTTATGGGCTAGCCCAAACCTCGGTGGACCAATTTAGACAGCCTTATAATGGCATCTCTAATGCTCCAGTCTACATGAAAATAAACAAGCCTGTAAGAAAGAATATTACATTCACCGTATTATTGTTTATTCCCAAAGAAACAAATTGATCTTTTTATGACATTGAATCTAGAAAGCGGGGCGTTTGCTATTTTACAGCGGTTACCAAAGACAAACTAGTGAGCTGGGCTTTATCACTTGCAGCGTGGATAGAATTTTTAAAGCCCCCTGATTTGTTACACCTGCTGCGAATGGGAGGGTTGTGTGCAGGTAGAGTCTGTGTCGCCATGCATTTGAGTGTTTTTCTATGTGGGGGACTGTGTGTGTGTTGCTTTTCAGTTGTGAAGCATGGCTGATTCCCTGATCCAGCAGGTTAAGGAGGGCTTTGGCTCTGTGCTGCTGACCCATCTGGACTGTTTGCCGGGTTTCAGCCTCATCCCTGGACTACAGGCGGAGTGCTCATCTCTGCTGCCTTTACTCAAATCAGACCTCCGGCATTACAGCTGTGGCAAAGTTTTGTCGGTTATTGACCTAAAATACCTCCGACAATTTTTATATGAATCACAATATGCGATATGTGCGTAATCCCGCGGCAGATGCAGCTCTTGACTCAGACATAGCGGCACGCACACACACGTAGAGACATAAACAATACAGATGGATAACTCAAATTATTTTTCCATATTTTTTTCTGTTTTGTGATAATGCTGATCCTTCTCAATCTGTCATTGGTGACTCTACCCCCTGTCCAAATACCATATCTCCGCTGCTTTCCTACCCATCTTATCCTGGAGCTCGAGCTTTATGTGACCCCCGTACACACGCTACGAGAGCCAAAGAGGATCAGTGCTCAGATCCACTCAGATTACGACCTTCTTTGTTATTCTCTCTCTCTCTCTCTCTTTCTGGCCCTCCCTCCTTTTTTCTCTTGTCCACCTAGCCGCAAATGGCAACTCCATCCAGAAGTTACATTTGGACAAGGACAAATAGTACAGGAGGCACACACACACACACGCACACAGAGGCAGACACCGCTGCAGGGCTGGGTAATGTTTGAGGGCCAGAATAATGTCAGCTGACCAAGGCCTTGGTGGCTCCCAGTCATCCATGGCTGCCAACTTCAGTAACATCAGCTCCACTACTCAGTAATAGGACAAAGGCAGCCCTCTTTTTTCTGAAGCTTTTAATAGGGCAGCTCTGTGTGTGTGTGTGTGTGTGTGTGTGTGTGTGTGTGTGTGTGTGTGTGTGTGTGTGTGTGTGTGTGTGTCGGTGCGCTAAAT
>VUQG01031947.1:0-21801 GCA_015106755.1 Etia nguti | reverse complement strand
CACTTAGACAACCTCTGAGGCCGTCACAGAGCAGCTGTATTTGTACTGACATTAGATTACACACAGGTGCATTCTATTTAGTCTATTTAGCACTCATCAGGCATGGTCTATGGGCAACTGACTGCACTCAGACCAAAGGGGGCTGAATAATTATGCACACCCCACTTTTCAGTTATTTATTTGTAAAAAATGTTTGGAATCATGTATGATTTTCCTTCCACTTCTCACGTGTACACCACTTTGTATTGGTCTTTCACGTGGAATTCCAATAAAATTGATTCATGTTTGTGGCTGTAATGTGACAAAATGTGGAAAAGTTCAAGGGGGCCGAATACTTTTGCAAGCCACTGTACCTAGACCCAGCTGAGGGTTCCTGCATTTCCTCATTTATTGGTCCACAATTAATGTTAATGTATTAATGTGCTCAATGTTTTTTAAGAATTCATTTTTCCTTTTGCTTTTAATGTTTAACAGATACTTTTGTGATTTGTGCATAGTCTGATTTACATAGTGTGTTCCATTCTGCTGACTTAACATGTGTACCTCTGAAGTTCATCACTGAAATCCATGCCCTGATATTTATTTTTTGTCGCTATATCTATTTGGAGACAATAGAGATCATGTGCGAGGCAAATGGTGGTAAAAATCTTTAAGCATTTTTATTCTTTACTTAGTTTCACTTTTAGTCGTAGAGTGAACATTACAGTGGGTACTGTTTTGATGTCAAAACAACCACAGATGCCATACTCAGAAAAACCTACAAGCATAACTGTGCAATAAGCTATCTAGAACCAGTTGAGGGAATGCCTGGTTAATTTACTGCACTTCATAGTTTAGTCTACAAATAATTTTAACGTGCAGAGTATTTTTGGACTTATTTTCCTTTTTGTTTTTAATTAAAAACAGATACTTTCATTGCAAAATACTTTACATAGTATATGAAATTTTGCATATGCAAGAAATCAGGTGTACAGGATCGATACCCTGTTTAAAAAGGTAGTTAGTAGTGTGTAACTTACATTTATCATGCATATGGACAAATGTTCTTCATCAGCATGTTTTTATTCACAATTTAAAATACACATAAAACTCAATATAGTAAATACTGATCCTACTAAACATGGCTAAATAAGTTTAGCATAAGTTAGCATTAAAGGCTGATGAAAGCAGATGCACAAATGTTAACCCATTCTCAAATTAGTACCATATTACCATTGGCATTTTATATTAATATGCATGAATGTACTCTATCAATCAATATAATACAAAGGTTTTGCATAACAAATGTATTCATTTGAACTTACATTGCCTGATGCTGAGGTTTTATTCAGTGCTTGGCACCTCCTCAGTGATGACCACTTTGCTTTGGGCCAATCCTCTCTAAAGCTACAGCAGTGTCTGGGTTTTGAGAAGTCTTTGAAATTGATGATGAAATGAAACGAGTGGACGTAAATGACAATGGGTCCTCTGCCAGGGCAATCTCCAGAACAAAACATATGGACTGCCTAAGTTTCTTGAGAAATTCTTCACACATGAAAACATAGAGGATGGGGTTCAAGCAGCTGTTCAGAAAAGCCAGACTCACAGTCAGAGGACCATAAATTTTAACAATGGCAACAAGATCAGGGTTAGTCATAACCTTTAATTCTATAAAATTGCAAACATGGAAGGGCAACCAGCAGATGAAGAATGCAAAAATGATGGAGAAAATGATTCGGCGAGATCTGCGTCTCCTTGTTCTTGACATGCGCATTGCACGTATGCCTATGGCCACTTAAGAGACAAGTATTACCAGGAATGGCATCAGAAAGCCCACGACAAAGCGAAAAATGTGGAGACTCCATTTCTGTTCACGTCTCATAGAATAACCACAGTAAAGTGTTCCATTGTGTTCCAACAAAGTCCGAAAAGTGGCATGAGGAGTGCTGGAGACCGCAGCAATCACCCAGATGCCAACACATATGAGTTGAGCTTTGCAGACTGTGCGCTTGTTGTGTGCCCACACCACCATCCAGATGGACAAATAACGATCCAGACATCCAGGCTGTCAGAAAGAAGATACTGGCAAACATGTTGACAACACTCACAAAGGTGTTGAGCTTGCACATGAATTGTCCAAAATGCCGCTGGTGACTCTGAGAGAGAGAGAAATTATCAGGAAGGCTATGAAGAGGAAGTCAGCTATGGCCAAGTTGAGAAACCAAACCGAGTCGACTGTTTTCTGCATTTTGAAGCCTGTCACGTAGATAACCAGACCATTGCCCAGAGTTCCAAATATAAATATCACACAGTACATGACAATGGAGGCTGTTCATATGTGTGTGGAAGCTGCATCCAGTGCAGATGACTGATGTGTTGTGGAACTGATGTTACCTAAAACAAGAAGGAAAGTATTCAACATAATATAGAATATTTATATAAAAAACACAATTCAATTAGGTTAGCCAGTTACATATATACACTATCTCACAAAAGTGAGTACACTTGTCACATTTTTGTAAATATTTTAATATATCTTTTTATCGAACAACATTGAAGATGTGACACTTTGATACAATGTAAAGTAGTCAGTGTGCAGCTTGTATAACAGTGTAAATTTGCTGTCACCTCAAAATAACTCAGCATACAGCCATTAACATCCAAACCACTGGCAACAAAAGTGAGTACCCCCTTAAGTTAAAATGTCCAAACTGTGCCCAATTTTCAATATTTTGTGTGCCCACCATTATTTTCCAACACTGCCTTAACTCTGTTGGGCATGGAGTTCACTAGAGCTTCACAGGGTGCCACTGGAATCCTCTTCCACTCCTCCATGATGACATCATGGAGCTGGTGGACGTTAGAGACCTTGCGCTCCTCCACCTTTCATTTGAGGATGCCCCACAGATACTCAATAGGGTTTAAGTCTGGAGACATGCTTGGTCAGTCAAGTACCTTTACCCTCAGTTTATTTATTAAGGCACTGATCTTTTTGGAGATGTATTTGGGATTGTTATCATGTTGGAATACTGCCCTTTGGTCCAGTTTCTGAAGAGAGGGGATCATGCTCTGCTTGAGTATGTCACAGTACATGTTGGCATTCATGGTTCCGTCAATTAACTGTAGCTCCCCTGTGCCAGCAGCACTCATGCACCCCTAAACAATGGCATCCCACCACCATGCTTGACTGTATGTAAGACACACTTGTCTTTGTATTTAAAATTCATTTAAAATTAAATGTAATGAAGAAAATCCAAATCATGGAAAAATGACAGCATCAAAGTAAAAAAAACATAAGCAAACAACAACAACAACAAAAAACCCCTTAATATGTTACATTGTTTTAGTGAATTTTAATGCAGAGATGCAGCACACATAGGTTTTAACGTATTCTGGCTAATTACAGTTGTAACTCCTCTTTCTTACTATTGTAAGTAAATATGGTAAGCAAAGTGGCATACTCCCTGTCTGTGCAACAACAGACAAGTACCATACTAACATGATCAACTTAAAAAAAAAAAGGAAAAAAAGAAAAAGGAAAAGAAAAAACATTCAATTCAATAAAAGATTCATTTCAATTTGCATTGTCTGATGGTGCACTCTTATTCAGTGCTAGGAGTCCCCTCAATGAAAATCACTGTGCTTTCTGGGATGTTTTCATAAATGGCTGGGTCGATCTTCTCTAAAGTTGCAGCAGTGTCTGACTTTTGGGAACCTCTTGAAAAGGTTGATGACATGGAGCGGGTGGACAGAAATGACAAATGGTCTTCTGCCAGTGCACTCTCGAGTACAAAACAAATGGACTGTTGAAATTTCTTCTGGAATTCTTCACACATGAAAACATAAAGGATGGGGTTCAAGCAGCTGTTCAGAAAAGCCAGACTCACAGTCATAGGACCATACATTCTAACAATCCGCTGGAGCTCTAAGTTAGTACTAAACTTCAATTCTATAAAATTGAAAATGTGGAAAGGCAACCAACAGATGAAGAATGCAAAAATGATGGAGAAAATGACTCGGTGAGATCTGCGTCTCCTTGTTCTTGGCATGTGCATTGCACGAATACCAATGGACACATAAGACATCACTATTATCAGGAATGGGATCACAAAGCCCATAACAAAGCGAAAAGTGTAGAGAGTCCATTTTGATTCATTAGTTTTAAAATCATAATAACAGGTCGTCTTCCCAGTATTTTCTGAAACAGTGCGAAAAGTGGCATAAGGAGTGCTGAAGACCCCAGCAATCACCCAGATCCCAGCTGATATAAGCTGAGCTTTGCAGACTGTGCGCTTGTTGTGTGCCCACACCACCACCCAGATGGACAAACAACGATCCAAACTCATGGCTGTTAAAAACAAAATACTGGCAAACATGTTGACAACACTCACAAAGGTGTTGAGCTTGCACATGAATGCTCCAAAAGGCCATCGGTGACTCTGAGAGAGAGAAATTATCGACAAAATCAGGAAGGCCGTGAAGAGGAAGTCAGCTATGGCCAAGTTGAGAAACCAAACTGAGTCGACTGTTTTCTGCATTTTGAAGCCCGTCACGTAGATAACCAGAGCATTGCCCAGAGTTCCAACTATAAATATCAAACAGTAGATGACAATGGAGGTCCTTTGTATGTGTGTAGAAGCTGCATCCTGTTCAGGTGACTGAGCTGCATTGAAAGTGCTGTTATCTAAAAGCAAAAAAGAAAATGTTATAATACACAATTTTTCCACAATATATTATATGAACAGATAAAATAAGAAGATTTTATTACTTTTGTTGCCAAATTGTGTATTAAAGGGCTTGACTCCGGCACATTTTATGCAATACTTAATTCTACTGTTAATTAATAACAGGTATGAGCGCTTATTTTGAATAGTTTAAGAAGAACTCAAATAACCTTTCACATAATGCAGTTTAAAAAGAAATAGTAATATATGTCTAGACTAAATTAACTTACCCGTCCCCATGTTCCTTTTAGCTGAGAGAGTCTGTCTTGGTTGTAAGTTGATTTCTATCAGTTGTTGCTTCTACTTGCTCTCTGTCTTTGATTACTCCTCCCTCTCAGTGTTTGCAGTTGCAGATGAAGCAGTATGCACATAGAGAAACGAGCAGAAAACAACAGTAATGCTTCAGAATGCTAATGCAGCAACATTTGCCTGGACTGAATGAACATTTTTGTGATGACAAGTCTTAAAAGAGCATTATTTTATAGCTATGTATTGTACCCATCTTGCATATTTTGCTGTAGAGAGTCACCGTTTGTGGTTACCTACATTGTGCTTCTGCTACAGAAAAAGTCACTTGACTTATCAGATGGACATGAAAGACACACAATAGTTTTAGAGTTCATTTCAAAATTTTTCATAGATTTACCAAATAACATTATAGTGGCTGTTTGGCAAAGGCTGTTGTTAAGAAGTGTCAATACAAATAGTAAAATTCAGTAAAATAATGACGCCTTATGTACTCACTGATGCAGGGATAGTAAACATTTAATCATGTGTTTTTGTTTCTTTGTTAGGATCCTCATTCAATTCAGTTCAATTCAGTTTTATTTTTATTGTCAAGGCTGAGTGAGTGGTGCATGGACTGGACCCAAACGCAGACAAAATGAGGTGTGGAAACATACTTAATTTTAACCAAAAGTAAGCTGTATTATTAAGGTTGAAATAAACAAATTAAACAAAAGGCAAAAAGGAACTAAACAGTAACTAAACTGGGAAAACTAACCTGAACGCTTCAATTCTGCAAGTGAAAAGTTCTGCAAGTTGTAGTAGGAGTGGTATAATGGACTGAAGGAAACAAAGAAGACAGGAGAGTTATTACAGATTCCTGGAAGATTTTTTTTGTCTTGCTATGGGACACATGAAGAGCCAACTGCTTGATCTGTGAATCTCCACAGAAGTAGAATACACTGCCATAAATGAAACAAAACAAAACATTAATTTTCTTTTCAGAATTGATTGTGTAGCCCAATTGATATTTATAAGTAAATCCTCCACTTTAACTTCACCACGTGTTAACATTAATCACCTAAGAGCAGCCTACAGATAAAGAGATATATTTCATGACTCATTCCTGGTTTCTTACTCACAGATATACTAAGTATCTTGCAGTTTTTTTATTAGTCAGAGGTGAAGCCCTAATACCTGAAGATGTATCACAATTTGCATTTCACATTATCAAGCCGCTTAGTGTACATAGTACACTTATAAACAGAACATTTGCATAATGACTGAAACTAGCACCACTGAATGAACAATGGGTTGAGGTCAGTTCCTTGATCATTAATATGCAAATTGTCATGACCATTGATCAGCAACCACTGATCAAAGCCCATTGATCAATGGCCATTAGTATCATTCACAGAAAGTTGGGGAATTGCTGCAATCACAGCATTGTAAGATGGTGAAAGATGTACCATTAGTCCCCCTCCTTGATTCAGAGATGGTCTCTTTTTACGTAAATGGCCTCCTTGACTCCCTGTGCAAACCAGCATTCCTCCCTGTACAGGATGTGTACATGTCACGGCTGCGGTGGCAGATGTGTGGAGGTTGTGAAAGAGGACCCAAACGCTGGCACTAGCTTGGATGCGAGTGAGCTTTATTTAAACGGTGAAGGTACAAACAGCAGTGGTGATGACATGTGCAGAACCTAAGATAGCCTATAGTGGAAAAACGAACAAAAACAGACCTGAAACCTTTACACAGAGATGCGGGGAGACAACACAGACAAACCAGCAACAAGCAGAAGGAAACACAGGGCTTATATACACACAGGAGCAATCAGGGAATGGGAGACAGGAGGGAAACACAGCTGGGAGAAATCAGAGCTGACGAGACAAGGGGAAGCAAAACCAGACCCACTAACATAAGAGACAGACCTTCAAAGTAAAACAGGAAACATACACCGACAGAAATCAGAGACACGATACTGACAGAGCAGAGGGAACACATGGGCAGAGATGACTAAACACTAAACCAAGGAAGAACAAAAACCAAAACCAAAGAACTAGAAGGTGTTAGGTCTGCACTCGCAGGCCTCGCTAGCTCAGAGACTTATCACCGTGAACAATAGCAAGACAATCAGAGCTCAGTCGGTTTTTATTTTCAAGGGAAGCAGATCAGGATCTTGGAGCTCCCTGATCCCAGCCAACTTCAAACTTCAGCCTTCCCTCAAAGCCTTTTATTCAGTGAAAACACAAACACCCCATTGTAAAACCCATATGGTGTGTCATAGAAGCTAAGGCACTGTGTGTGTGTGCATGCATGTCCGAGTCCAAAAACAAAACGTCCACAGGAGGCCGACCCGGAGGACGGCGACAGAAACGGTGTAGTTACGGAGGCCGACCGCGCGGAAGGCAGCGGTGGTGACGCAGGCGAAGCAGATCCGGAGGCTGGCCGCACGGAAGGCGGCGGCGGCGACACAGTTCAGGAGGTCACCCACGTGGAAGACAGCGGTGGCACCTGAGCAGGTCCGGAGGCTGGCCGCGTGGAAGACGGTGGTGACACAGTTCAGGAGGCCGGCCACGACGGCGATGATGTCCAGCCAGTGGCCTGGAAAGTGGCCGGCGATGTTGAGGTGGCGAACGTGGACAAGCCGGCCGTGCTAGACGTGAACGTGCCGTCCGAACAGGACCAGACGAGGCAGGACCAGACGGCAGCGTGGCAGCCGCAGACGATGGAGCAGGTGGTGGCGCTGCAGGCGATGGCGTGGAAACCGCAGTTGGTGGTGCTGCAGGCGACAGTGTGGAAACCGCAGGTGGTGGCACTGCAGGCTGGATGGATCACTCGGACCCTCCAGCGGAGACTGAAGACGGCTGAACTGGCCCCTCGGACCCTCCAGCGGAGGCAGAAGACGGCTGAACGGGCCCCTCGGACCCTCCAGCGGAGACTGAAGACGACTGAACTGGCCCCTCTGACCCTCCAGCGGAGGCAGAAGACGGCTGAACGGGCCCCTCGGACCCTCCAGCGGAGGCAGAAGACGGCTGAACGGGCCCCTCGGACCTTCCAGCGGAGGCAGAAGACGGCTGAACGGGGCCCCTCGGACCTTCCAGCGGAGGCAGAAGCCACAAAAAACACGGTCCCAGAATAAACAGTCCCAACATTGGAAAAAGCGGAAAAAGTGTCTCTTTCACTCACTACAGCCTGCTGCTCTGAAATCCGGCTGTGGCGAGGGGCGACGGTGGAGTGAGAACCGCTTCCTTCCCGAAGGCTGAAACTTCCTCCAGCGGGGGACCCAATACTTGGGGTGGACCAATTTTTGTTTTGGGGTTTAAAAGTCACAGAGATGCAGTGTTTAGAAAACACCATGTCACAACTGTTCCGATACTCCTGACACATGAGAGATCACTAAGGGTTTTTGCTTAGGCAGCGGTTGTCCTTCTCTCCTGGATCGGCTGGAGCCTTCTTTAGGCGCCTTCCCAGTTTTGACAAATGTCCAGCTGGGATAACCACATTTACTCAGGGCCTTCTTGATGCGATGTTATTCTGCTTCCCTGGCCGCTGTGTCTGTGGGGATGGTGTTCACTCAATATGTCTATGTTGTAATTCTGCTGTATTTACAGCAAATAAAGGAAGCAGTTGTTCTTCAGTGGTACTGTACCATCTTGAATAAGAGTTTTAACAATAACTGGAGCTGCAGAATGTAGTGTAGTTAAAGTGGCATTAATGTCACACAGTAGAAACTTGTATTTGTCTTATAATCAGTTTTATTTTAGTGTGTTTATTTGTATGTGCAGTTTTGATTTTATTTGCATGATTTTTATTTTTAATAATTGTATTGCATGTTTTTAGAGTTTTTGCACGGCATTGTGTTAATCCACTGTGGACTGGCTGGACAATGGAAAAACTGGCTCATAGCAGCCACCTATTGAGGTGTGGATGTGCCCTGAGGTGGCTTATCAGCTGCTGAAAGGACCTGTTAAAAAAGCTGGCTGAGCAACAAAAAGGGGAGAGGGCCCAGACTCTATGAGGAAGGAGCGCGTAAAAGCCAGGTGAGAGAGAGAAGGACATGCTGTCTAATCTCCAGGGGAAACAGCTTGTGTGAGGCAAGCAGATGGGCACGTTGCGGCGTCCCATTTTCCGGCAACAGAAATGGCGACCAGTGGGAAACAACGCGTATGATTGACTGCATGGCAGAGATGAACCTCTCCCTGCCGCCGTGAGTACTGTTTTCCACTGTCGTTCACTGGGTGCAGGCCTGTTGGGGAGAGGGTCGCAATGGAGATTCTCTGACCTGTTCCCCGACTCGAAGGTGCAGGGAACAAACCCTGTCATCCACCGGGAGAAACTGCAACCTACAGGCAGCAAGCCAAGGGGATACTAGGATATCCACCCCAGCCTGCTGTCTCTCAATAGGGCAACTCCAGACTGGTAACTCTCTCCGGGGCAGGGTGAACTGTTCCCTTAATCTTGTACTCATAAGGGTCTTTTGATTCGCTCTTTGTCTGGTCCCTCACCCAGGACTAGTTTGCCATGAGTGACCCTCTGTGAGACCCACACAAACCCCTCAACCACAATAAGGTAGCGATTCACGGAGGGGACACTTAATAGACACTTTGTGGAGAGAGGAGGCGGACCCAAATGCAGACACTGAGGCGTAAGTGAGGTGGAACAGAAGGCGAGCCGTTTATTGCAGGCTGATAATCAAAATACAAAAGAGAAGGCAGGAAGGGAACTAACTAAGACTAAAATGGGAAAACTAAAGACTAAACTAAACATGCATACCTTGGAAACAATTAACATGGAAAATTGAAGACCTGGAAACATGGAGGCTTGGAGACATGACGTGAACACAACAGACGACCTAACAAAGAATGAATGACAACAGATCACATAAATACACATGAGGGTTTCTAGGCAGTACCAAACATTGCAATGATTTGCTGTCATGTGATTGACTGGTTAGAATTTTGCATTAAGATACAGTTGAACAGGCGTGCCTAATAAAGTGGCTGATGAGTCTAAGTTGTTGGCTTACTAAAATCTAATTTTACTGATACTTCAGATATTCCATGAATGCCACCCGTTAACTTGCTTATATAGAATTAAAGAAACATTAGACATAGAAAATTGCAGTATTTGACGTTTCGAGTTTTTATATAAACCTGTTTCATTTCTAAACAGCTTGACAAAGGTAGTGATCACAAATGACCAGCTTTGGGACAATATGTTCAAAAGGATGGGTCGTCAGGATTGAGCTTGTTAGCCAACTCAGAAGTACACTGTTTGTCCTTCTTCTAACATTTTCACACTGGAGAATGGAAAACTGGGTGTGAGGATTGAGTGTTTGTGCTCTCAGAGTTAGAAATTGGGAAATACTTGTTTCATTATGAGTTATTGGTATAAAACTAGCTTAAGGTATCAAAGTCTTTATGTGTAAGTAATTTACAGAAAAATAAATAAATAAATAAAGTAAATGTTCCACTTTTAGCTTTACATTTTTAATTTTGGTATGTATTAACAATGAGTCCCTAAAAGTATTGTACTAAGTAATAAGGTATATATCGTGACTCATTCTTGCATTTTCATTTATACACATTCATGGTTGTAACTTTTTCCCCCTTTTTTTTCACGGTTGTAACTTAAAACTAGTTTTCTTATTAGTCAGAGGTGAAGACCCAATACCTGCACGTGTATCACAATTTGCATGTATTCATAGTAAATAAAGGAGGCAAATTGACTGTAGCATTTGTGGAATTGTTTTTCTTGAGCAATACCAGATTTAATTGGAATGTTAACAATGACTGAGTTTAACGTACTAAAGGGACAGATAAATATTTTATAATTTTACAGTTTTGGAGAATCTATTGGATTTAATTCAGAGACAATTTAGATGCTGCTGACTTAGCACATGACCATGTTTACTTCTGGAGTCTAATAATGTAAATCATACAGCTGCCATTGTAGCATTCCAGTTCTATGTTTAGTGATATTGCAAAATGTTTTTTAGCAACATTGTGGTAAAAAAAAAAAAAAGTAACAATGTTTTTATTGCTACTCAGTTCCACTTTTAGTATAAGCATGAGTAGTGAAGCAGTTGCTGTTCTGATAATAAAACAACCACAAGTCCAAAAAACAAAAGCGTGCACAGCACATCTGTGCAGCAAGATAAGCTAGAAGCAACTGTTTAAATGTCAGGTTAATTTACCACACTTCATAGTTTAATAGCTTACAAATAATATTAATGTTGGTCATTTTGGGGACCTGTTTTCATTTTTGTTTTATTTTAAAACTGATGTTTTTGTGGTTTGTGGTGTACTTTGATTTACGCAATGTGTTCCATTTTGCAAATGCAAGAAGTCAGGTATACAGCACCATGATATCCTTTAAGATAAAACAGTGGTTACCAGGGCGCAAGTAAGGTTTGTCAGACAGACAAATGCACCCTTTTATCATGTTTTTCTTCACCAGACAAAAGAAAAATGCAAAAAACTCAATCACTGTGCAGTCACTCGTGACAGTTTTATAGATGTTGATAGTAATGTACATAGCTAAAGAAGCTGGAGCAATAAAACATGTATACAAATATAAAAATGATTTAAAAATGACATTTAACTGATGGAAATCCAATATCTTCAAAACCACAGCATAGAAGTGTTAGTTTCTTTTTAAAAAAAATCGTGTTATATGTTACATTAATTGATTAATCAAGAACTGAATATGACTGAATATGAATTTGATTTGATTATTGTTCCATGCATAATTATATTATGCCTTACCCCAAGAGACTTATAGGACACCCATAATAATCAGAGCCAGGGTACCAACATTATAAGTTTCAAAGAGATGAGATGAACATCTTGCATTATTGATTTATTTCATCATCTATTGGTGAGATCTTATTAAGTGCTCAGTGTCTCCTCAGTGATGACCACTTTGCTTTTCTGTGCAGGATTCAAAAGCAGCTGGGTCGATCCTCTCTAAAGTTGCAGCAGCATCTGACTTTCGTGAAATCCTTGAAAATGTTGATGACATGGAGCGAGTGGACATAAATGACACGTGGTCCTCTGCCAGGGCACTCTCAAGTACAAAACATATGGACTGTTGAAGCTTCTTCATGAATTCTTCACACATGAAAACATAGAGGATGGGGTTCAGGCAGCTATTCAGAAAAGCCAGACTCACAGTCAGAGGACCCATGATTCTAACAATGGCCCAGAGGTCAGGGTTAGTCATAGCCTTTATTTCTATAAAATTGCAAACATGGAAGGGCAACCAGCAGATGAAGAATGCAAAAATGATGGAGAAAATGATTCGGCGAGATCTCCTTCTCCTTGTTCTCTGCATGCGCATTGCACGTATGCCTATGGCCACATAAGAGACGACTATTATCAGGAATGGGATCACAAAGCCCATAAGAAAGCGAAAAATGTGGAGACTCCATTTCTGTTCATGTGTTATAGAATAAACACAGTAATGTGTCCCATTATGTCCTGACACAGTGCGAAAAGTGGCATAAGGAGTGCTGCAGACCGCAGCAATCACCCAGATACCAACACATATGAGCTGAGCTTTGAAGGCTGTGCGTTTGTTCTGTGCCCACACCACCACCCAGATGGACAAGCAACGATCCAAACTTATAGCAGTCAGAGTAAAGATGCTGGCAAACATGTTGACTAAACTCACAAAGTTGTTGAGCTTGCACATGAATTGTCCAAAAGGCCAGTGGTGACTCTGAGAGAGAGAAATGATCGAGAAAATCAGGAAGGCTGTGAAGAGAAAATCGGCTATGGCCAGGTTGAGAAACCAAACAGTTTCGACTGTTTTCTGCATTTTGAAGCCTGTCACATAGATAACCAGACCATTGCCCAGAGTTCCCACTATAAATATCACACAGTAGATAACAATGGAGGCTGTTTGTATGTGTCTGGAAACTGCTTCCAGCCCAGAGGATTGATTTGCAGGTGAACTGATGTTACCTAAAAACAAAAACAAAATAACTTTATTAAGTTTATGAACAAATCGTATCACCTTTCACCTGATGAAGTTTACAAGAAATGCTAATATATGTTTAATTGATCTCACCATTCTCCATGTTCCTTTTAGCTGAGAGAGTCTGTCTTTATTCCACGTTGAACTTGATCTTTTGCTGCTTTTATTTGCTCTTGTTACTCCTCCCCCTCAGATTACACACCAGAGAACAGAAACACCTTTGTGTTTCTCCACCAAACCTCTACCTGAATCATCATTTTTACACTAAAAAGGTTGGCAAAAACCTTATAAGAGTAGCATTTATTGCAGTACATTGTGTCTATGTTGCATATTTCATTGAGTAACTCATTGAGGATTTCAAAAATCCTCACAGACACTTTGTCACTCTGAATTATGGATATGAAAAAGAAAAAAACAGCACTAGTTGTTTATAACTTGAGTGCTTGATTTATCGAAAATGCAATAAACAGCAGCATACTGAGGGGCTGCCACCATGAAATATCAAAACAAATAATAGCATCCAGTGAAATATCAATGCTGTTTGGAAGGTGGCAAACTTGTAATCATGTGTTTTTGTCTTTAATAGGATCCCCATTAGCTGTGCTCTAAAGTACAGTAATCCTTCTTGCATGCATGTGCTGCAGATTTTACATGTGTTTGCACATTAGTGATAAGCAATAGTCTCGTTTATCCAGTTTTGCAGAAAGGACACACTGATGGATCAGAATAGTCTGTTTTACATAGGGAGGGCTTGCTGAGACCAAGAATGAAGTGGGAAGAATCTAATGGCGCACAATGTTTTTTCATTTATCTCAGGGAAGTATTCTGGTTATGTAGTGTTGCATTTATTTTATTTTATTATTTTTTTATTATTATTTTTTTTTTCCTTTAGCATTTCATTTGTGTAAGGAAAACTCTGCAAATTTTTATGTAAATGTACCTTCAGTTCAGTCCAGCCCCGTCCAGTGATCAAATATTTGGTTCCAGAGAAAATACTGATAGAGGACAGCAGGCAAACAAGTGACGCACAGTCATGGCATGAATGAAGAGGTGGCAATAAACCATACATAAAATATCCCATTCTTCAATAAAGAAGGTGCATATGTAGCTGGTGGTAATGACATTCAGACAAGGCTCGCATTTTAAGAGAGCTTTAATTGTGTTGTATTGTTGTTAAACCTGAAAATATATTTTATCTGAATTGGCTCTTCATTGCAGGGGAGATCATATTCTTCCAGGATCCCACAGAGGACTGAAGAAAAGGTTTATTGTATTGTTATGGGACACTATAAGTGACTTACAACACTCTGTATCCACTGCCATCCTGCAATAAAGAAGATGCATATGCATCCAAGTGGCAAACACATAATTTTATAGTTTACTTTCCCAGTAAAGTGAAACATTTATTCTGTTTGGTTTAAGGTTGGTAGTGAATTTGATGTTATGAGGTGTATTTCAAGAGTGCTGTAGGGGTTCACCTGAAGTTATGGACTTTGGCCACAAGGTGGCACGATTGTGAAAGGCAGCGATTAACTCCACCAAGATGTTGACAGGTATTGTTTTATTTTTTACTTTTTTTGTAGGTTGGGTTCGTGTTTGCTATTGGTCAAGCTAGAGATGCATGGAGAATGAGGATGTCTGCTGTGTAGTAGTTACTAAATGTGTGTAATTTACTGAAATCTGCTCATGTAAACACTTTAAAGAAGTTACCACTCCATATTTTAACAAGATGATGCATGTCTTGTTTTCCTTCTTTTTGAGCTGTTAATGATAATAGCCTATATTTGATGTGTGGGCTAGAGGCCGTCATCAGACACGCTGGTTGCCATCAGGCAAGGCAGTCAAATGCTTGGGGCCCCAGAGCACTGGCAGGTCTTCTAGGGCAGCATTTGTGTGTGTTAACAGTGAGCGTCGCAGACTAGTTTTTGGGAAATGGAAATCACCTCACAGGTGGGGAAGGAACCCAAGCTCGTGTAGGAGATGAAGTGGTACCAAACAGATGTAGCCCATTTCACTTCCACAAACAGCAAGTGTACAGGAAACAACTCCTGAAGAAAAGGCTTGATTTTTTTCCTTTTCCAGCATGACCCATGCTGATGGGGATACTCACTAGCCCTTCTGAGCATTCAGAGTTCTGCTATGTTGGGAGGGTCACCTATGTGCAACCTTGAGTTGTGGAGTGTAAGGCTCTCACTGTTGTTTCTGCTTATATACCAAAGAGCAGTTCAGAATACCTGGCCTTCTTGGAGCCTTTGGATGGGATCCTGGAGCAGGTTCATCTTGGGCACTCTACAGTTCTCCTGCTAGACTTTAGCGCCAGTGATGAGTCTAGCATCAAACCTTTAGGAGGGCCTCCTGCCTAGCTTCTGGCTTCCAGATCCCTGCCTCGCAGCCTGGATCCACACCAGTTTGCCTACAGAGCAAACCGATCCACGGAAGACGCTGTAGCCACAGCACTCCATGCTGCCACAACACACCTGGAAGAGCATGGGAGCTATGTGCGGATGCTTTTCTTGGATTACTGCTCAGCTTTTAACACCATCCTTCCACACAAACTGGTGGCCAAACATATGTCTCACCTCTACGAAGCTCAGTCACAAACCTGTAGACAGTTCAAGAAAGGAATTATTAATCTACACAATAACTGTCAACTATAGAGCTTTTTGAAGAAACAGTAACAATAATTTAAAAAATAGTATTATTTACCTGCATGGCTCAAGGACAGTCGCCAGCTTTTGGAGCTTTACCAGCTCTGATGGAGTTAAAATGACTAGCTTGTGCTTTTGTTTGTCTAAAGCAGCAAAAACAGCCTCTTGATTCTTTTTTAGTAGACGAGAAACCATATCCAGCGTTGAATTCCACCGTGTGGAAACATCCTGTATGAGTGGCTCTTTCTGTTGCCCCAGTCTTGTTTGCTCCTGGTGTAGTTCCTCCATATTAGCAGGGCTGTCTGTAATGCATCTAATTTTGCTTGCTTTTCAGTGTCATAAAGCTGTTGAATTTTACTTGAAACAGTCTTTAGGGAGTTAGAAAGTTGGATAACCTGACGCTAACTGTAGCACATATTCTAACCCCCTATCTTCTACCACTGATAGTGGTCTACAGTACAGAGCAATCCATTTTGTGAGAGAATTTGTAAGTTTGTCCGATGTTGACTTACTACGTTTGGTCCTGAAGCCAGTCATTTCATCAAGTTTGGGCTGCCGACACTTTTTTGACCTCGGGACTTCCAGGTCATACAGATGTTTCTGTATACTATGCTGGCCACTTCGTTATGGTGTTCCATGTATGCCCTGCCGTGTAGGGGGAAAGCTGTTTCATTTGTAAACAAGTTTAAAAATGTTTACATTGGTGAACCGAAACTATGTGTGTTCTTGGAGAAAGAAAATGGGAAAAGCTTGGTTCAGAATGAGACACTGGTATAA
This sequence comes from Etia nguti, assembly GCA_015106755.1. Lineage (NCBI taxonomy): Eukaryota > Metazoa > Chordata > Actinopteri > Cichliformes > Cichlidae > Etia > Etia nguti. Next base: position 5,465 of record VUQG01031947.1, on the reverse strand, counting down.
GAGTGCCTTCATGAATCAAAGTCTTCTGTATATTCGAGACAAAATCAGTATAAAAGAATACAAAAACAAGTAAGTAAATCTTCCACTTTCAGTTTTTCTTCTTTAAATTTGGCACATGTTAGCAATCAACCTCTGAGAGCAGTCTGCACATAACAACCTATACATCATGACTCATTCTTGCATTCTTATTCATGCAAATTAGTTATAAATATAATTTTTTAATTAGACAGAGATGAAGCCCCAATACCCAAACATGTATTACAATTTCCATTGTATTTTGACAAATACTTTAGTCTATACAGGAAAATATGTCTTTGTTGTAATGCTGCTGTATTCATAGCAATTAAAGGAAGCAGATTCAGCAGTTGTTGAACTGTTGTTCTTCCAAAGTGCTAGACCACATTTAATTTGAATTTTAAGATTACATTTCAGAATGTATTGTAGAACTTTATTGTAGCTGAATATATCAGACAGACCTCTTGACAGACCTCTGACGACCATTAATGAAAAACCATGCAACTGTCCTGATGTTTATTTTTTTCTGTGACAGTTCAGTATCTATCCTCTTAAGGCAAATGCTTTTAGCAGGTTCTTTGGTAAAAGTATTTAAATGTTTTTATCTTTTATAGTGACTAGTGCAGTAGGCAGTAGTTGTGATGTTGAACAACCACAAGTCTGAAACTGAAAAGAGGTACATTGGTTTGTTTTACATAACGAGACCTTGCTAGGACACAAAATTAATGAGTCTAATGGCAAATGATGTTTTTTCCCCCCCATTTTTCTCTGGGAGATATTCTGGCTATTAGCAGTCTTTTGTTTTGTATTTCCATTTGTGTAGGCAGAAATGTGCAAATGTTTATGCAAATTTAACTTTGGAAATAGAGTCACAGGTTTGTTCAGTCCAGCCCCAGCCTGTGATCACACATTTGGTTCCAGAGTGGATGTTGCTGCTGGACGAGAGCAGACAAACAGGTGTAGCACAGGTGAAGCACAGTAGAGAGCTTTAGAAGTGTGATGTCATTGTTACACTTCTGGGAGTTGCAGCAGGGATCAGTGATGGCCTGAATGGGAGTTGAGAATAAACCACACATAAACCAGTCCTGTCCTCTGATACAGAAAAGTATATATAGTTTGTGGTAATGACATTTTTGATAAACAGACCTTTGTGTTGTATTGTTGTTTACCCTGAAAATGTACATGATCTGAATTGAATTTTATGTTTTAAAGTACATTTCAAGTGTACTGTAGAAGTTCACCTGAAGTTTTAGACTTTGTTCACAAGGTGGCAGCACTGTAAAAGAGAGTGGGTTCTCTGCCAAGAGTAGCTATGTTAACTTCATGTTTGCTGTAAGTTTGCTAAAAGTATAAGAGCTAGCGTTTGCTTTGGGTAAAGCTGCGAATGGTGGTGAAGTGAGATTGCTGTGTAAAGTAACTGATAAATATGAATATAATTTCCTGATATCAATTTTAAGAGAAGTGCATAATTTAACAAGATTTTTTGTTGTTGAGAAAACTGCGTAAAATATCAAAAGTAAAAAAGAATTATTCTGTGGAAAAAAAAGTTTCCTATTTGCACTGAATTGATTTATATTATTGCTGCATATGTTTAAGATGTAATTAATTTTAAATACTTGATATTCTGCTTGACATCCAGCATCATACTCAATAAATCATATGCTTGTAGTGGCCTTTGAGGTGGACTGTGAGGATCACTTACCTTTGGAAAAAAGGTTCACGAGCTCAGAAACACAGGCCTACATCTTGATTTTTCAAAAAGTATATTAAAATATTTATAACAAAACAAAAAAAGGCTCAACAGGCTAATCTGAAAGTGCTGCTGAGTCTTCTCCGTGTCTGTTTTAACAGAGTGAACAAGCTGTCGACCCCTCTTCATCATTGTCAAACCTTTCTTTGTTAATGCAGTACAACTTTTAGCAACGTTTTCACGCTCCATCTTCTCTACATCTAAGATGTTGGCCATGGTGGTTAGCAAGAGAAAACCCATCTGTTAAATGGTAAATTACTGAAATGTATTTACTTATTAATGCTAGCTGGGTTTCCACACGAAGCACAGGTTCCAGCTGATCTCAGAGCAGTGAAAGCAGAGCCAGCTTGCCTGGCACTCATGTCTCCTGTCAGTTTACCATCAAGGGCCTGCGGTTTATCCACAATGTGCATGCACAAACTACCAGAAGCTGCTGTCCTCTCCGCTCACCCAGCTCCAGCCATTGTTATTGGTGGGGCACGCCCTTAAAAAAAGAGAGCTGCAGATTGAAAGTGCAGCTGTCAGCCACAAGATGGCAGTAAAGTAAAGGCTAGATGCGCATAATTGACAAACAAGGAGATTTGTGACAGTACTGTCTGAGATTAAATTAAAATATATCAATATATCACATGACATTTGACCCTTGACCTCTACCTTAAGATTAGTAGATTGATCTGAAGGCAAATGTGATGATAATGTTATTTAGAACTATTTAAACCCATGTTTCTTACTGCATATGAAGCAAGATAAGTAGAACTAGCTGAGGGACTCTGTGGTTCATTTCCTGCTCTCCATACTTTAATAGCCTACAAATAATGCTAAAGAGTTGATGTGCTGAGGGACATTTTTCAAGGAATTATTTTCCTTTTTGCTATTAATTTCAAAGAGGTGTGATGTGTGATGTAGTCAGATTTACATAGTGTGTTCCATTGTGCAAATGGAAGAAGTCTATAGTATATAGCATTGTAATATTCTGTTGGATCAACAGGGTGTAAGTCAGGTGTGTAATGCAGACTGACAAATTTACTGATCTTTATGCATGTTTTTATTCACAGCTTAAAAATGCATAAAGATCAGTAAATGTTCAGTCTCCGGCTGTGAGATGGATGTTGGTGATAATAAACATGTTTTAATAAGCTTGAAGAGTAAAAAGAATAGGTATACAAATAGAAAATTTATCACATTCAAAATTTCAGTTCACATTACATGTTAAGTGTATTGTTTTATTCAAGAAATCAATAATTGCAAAGCTGCAGAAAAGCCAAATACACACACCTTTTCATTTAATTGTTTTTCTTTATTTTCACAACTGATGGTCCGAACCACATTAAGAAGGCAAAAATTACACAAATTAAACCTGACAAGGCTCACCTGTGAAGTGAAAATCATTTCAGGTGACTACATCACGAAGCTCATTGAGAGAAGACCAAGGGTTTGCAGCGCTGTCAACAAAGCAAAGGGAGGCTACTTTGAGGAATCTAAAATATAAAACATATTTAGAGCTATTTATCAATTTCTTTCTTAGCTACATAATTCCAAATATCTTGCCTCATTTATTTGAAGTCTTCCGTTTGTATCTACAATGTAGAAAGTAGTAAAAATAAAGATTATTATATGTGTTTATGTACATTTTCTTTTGCTGGAAAGTGCCCACTTTCACACCTTCTCAGAGACTCAATGTCACTCTCTGACTTATAAGATATACATGAAAAGCAAAAAATCAACGCTAGTTGCTTACCAGTTAATTTTCTTTTGAGACTTCATCAGCAGAACACTGTGAGGTTGCTACAATGAAATGTCAATACAAACAGAAACATCTGATAAATATCAATGCTGTTTAAAAAGTACTCATGGATGAAGAGGTGGGAAATGTATAATCATGTTTTTTTTTCTCTGTTAGGAGCAAACAATGAACAGAGGGAGACTCAGACAATACATAGTCACAAGATAATGAGGGGAAAGGAAACTAATAGAACACACGAAAGGGAACACCCAGGGAACAGAGGCAAAGGCCGATGACTAAGACGAGGGACAGAATTCAAACAACTTTAACGAGAACATAACCTAGAATCACTAAAACTAAGAAGACTTATTTAAGTTTATAAACACTAAACACGGAGTAAAAATTGAAAATACCAAGAAAATACAACTAACTTGATACAAAGGGATATAAGACACAACACAAAGATGGGAATAGACCAGACACGGAAACATAAGGGAGACAAAAATTCATAGGAACAGAACAGGATAGATAGAAAACCAAAATCTGGGAATATAAATATAAAGAAACAAACCAGGAAATGCTGAAATCAGACGAAACTCAAAACACTGGGACCCAGAGACCATAATAAATACCAGTTTAGCAATTTGTATCATTGTTGCTACATCTGCCATTTTGTGCAAGTTAATGTTCACAGTTAGTTAATCTTAAGCAAACAAAAACATATATGTGTAAGGGTTTAAAAAAAAATTACACTGATGATGGAGAAGTCTCAAAAATGCTTGTATCAAAAATGATACATTTGGTCTTACACGATTAACCCAGTTGTTCAGATAGGACACATGGGCATTCACAGATCAGGGCTGAGTAGAGGCAGAGCAGTCTGGAGGTAGCGGAGGCTTGCTAAAAACATAAAAGAAAAGAGATCGAGTCTAACAGCACAGGAAGTCTTTTGCATGTGACAGTGTTTCTGTTTTTCTTTTTAGAATCTCCTTTGTGTAAACAAACATATATGCAAATTCACATTTTGGACATAAACTCACAGGTTTGTTCAGTCCACCCCCATCCGGTGATCACACACTTGGTCTCCTACAGAGGATGCTAATGATGGAGGAGCAGGCAAACAGGTGACACACAGTACCGCTGTGCTGGGGAGGAGCGCTTCAGACATGTGATGTCATTGTTACAGTTCTGGGAGTTGCAGTAGGGATCAGTGATGACCTGAATGGAGAGGTAAGGTATGTAGTTGGAGGTAATGACATTCAGGCAAGAGCTCACATTTTGATAAACAGATCTTAAACTTGTGTTGTATTGTTTTTAATCTGAAAATGGACTCGATCTGAATTGGTTCTGAACTGTAGGGCTCATCACATTCTCCCAGGATCCCAGAAAACAAATAAGACAGGAGAGTTACTGAAATGACATAGAGATCAATGAACTGCAGCCTTGCTACATTCTGATTGGGAAAGTTCTCCCTTTCATAAGTGCTTTATTCTTTTCCCACTTATCAGAGACATAAAGATCATTTTTTACTTTAATGAACTGTCTAATTTTGACAAATTTGTCTCAACTTATTGAACTGACTATGAGTAGAAACCAGTAAATTAGGATCTTAGATTATCATGGGGTGACCACAGATATGCTGAAGAATGTTACTAGTTTTAATGGTGCCTTCAGAAATAACCATCTCCCTCTGGGTCATGTGCTGATTTTTTTTATTTTATTTTGTAAAACCTGATAACCTGTTTTCTGTTGGATGTAATCAGAGGACTACCTGTTTGGTGGTTGTGGGCAGCCTCGACTTGAGCTATGACATGAAATCAAACTCTTGGTGTGTGTGTGTGTGTGTGTGTGTGTGTGTGTGTGTGTGTGTGTGTGTGTAAATTCAACTGAATGATTTGCCTTCTAGATATCATAATGCCTAAAATCGTCTGTTCTGATGTCAGTCCTTCCTCCACACACCATCCCCTGACAGCAGTA
>VUQG01031939.1:0-12323 GCA_015106755.1 Etia nguti | reverse complement strand
TGTTTTCATGGATGCCTGGATGTTAAACTTAATTGTTACACCTGGTAAAGCAGCAGAGCTGACCATTTTATTACAGATGAAAGAATTTAGACAGTTTCTAACTCTCAGTGATGCCACAGTGTTCGTTTGACTTTGGGACCTGAAGAAGATGGAGTTTAGGACCCAGATTACTCCGCGAGCAGTGTTGCCAACTCCTCAGTAAAGAAAATCACTATTGGCCGTCCTAAAAGTCGCTAGAAGTTGCTAAATGACGTCATCGCCTAATTTGCATAATTGGTCCTGCCTATGTAAATGTAACAGATGCTGTAGGAGAAAGAAATGACATCGTGGAAGAGACATAAAGGGAGTAAAAAACACCCCAAAAGCATTAAGAATATATTTAGAACTACAAATTAAATTTCTCTTCTCTTATTATTGTTTTCAATAATTCCAACCCTCCTCCTTTATCCGGACTTGGGACCGGCAAAAGTGACCCGAAATAGGCACTCTGGCGGAGTAACTTTTTTTGGTGTGTGTGTGTGTGTGTGTGTCTTTTTAAGTAGTTTTAAACCTTATGATCCACAAAAAGTTACAGTAAAAGAAGAACATTTTTAACCATTAACAATCAAAATGGACATAGCAAGCCTCACCAGACAGCTTCAGTCGAAATCGGGGGGGGGCTTCGCTCATGCGCGATTCATTTGCAGTTTGTACGTGTAGGGGTGAATATCTCCTGCCCTTGTGAGGACTACCTGCTGCCTGTGAGCGTTTTCACACAGGCGAGGTGCCCACGGCAGCACCCGCTGCTTGCTGAGAGTAAGAGCGATACGTGCGTTCCTGTGAAAAAGTTGTCATAAGTCTCCAATAACACCAGAAAAAGTGGCCAGATTTGTCGCTAAGGGGGTCTGAAAACTCGCTAAATATAGCGACAAAGTCGCTAAGTTGGCAACACTGTCTGCGAGGCTCCAGACTACCGTAACCGTAATGCTCCGACAATCCATCAAGCGGTGCGGCTTCGTAGCTTACCAAAGTCCTACTAAAACATTTTTTGACAGATTTTTGGGCGCCGTGTACCACATAAAATCGGTTCGAGGTCAGTAAGCACAACCAGAATTCATACATAAGGCGCACTGTCGATTTTTGAGAAAATTAAAGGATTTTAAGTGCGCCTTATAGTGCGGAAAATACAGTAAATAGAATAAAGGAAATGTTGTCATTTTCAGTCCAAATTTGAGCAGAGCAGTCCCTCTGGGCCTTTGGTCTCAACAGCTTTGTCTATTTTCCCTCGCAGAGAAGCTGGCAGCAGCCCTGGCAGCAGCCCCGGCTTCTGCCCCGGCTTCTGGAGAGGGATTTTAGCCGAGTGGGATAATAATACACATTATCTTTCACCACGTGTTGAACCTCAATCCTGGCGTGGAGTAAGTGCGCATTATAGCTGCTCACTCAGCCATGGCCAGACTAACTCTTACAGACAAAATTAGTGACTTATTTTTGAGATGTTTGATGAATTATGGTGTGAAATGGTGGGAATTTAAATGGTCCTTGTAATCACATTTTCACTGCAATGATTTTATAAGAAACAAAGTGGGGGAGCGAAAGTTGAGCTGTACGCCACAGGAGGCCGAGCCAGCTGTGGCGTGTACAGTAACCCGTTGTACAGTTTAGTGAGGTCACTCCAGGTCACATCTGCTAACGCCAGAGATCAGCCAAGAAGATGCGAGGTCCTTGCTGGCTGACTGTCTCAGACAATGGGTCTGCAGGAAATTCGGAACGACCTGTTTCAGGTTATAAAGTCTGGAAATGTCTCCGTTCAGGTGTTCTGCAGACGAGCGTGCAGTGAGCAGGTGAGTAAGTCCACATAAGCAGACTAGGGAACAGAAATCAGATGGAAAGTGTCTGGACCAGAGTGCATCAAAGTGCTGTCAAAGCCTGCAGGTTCATCCTGAGCTCGTTGTGCTCTTTGAATTGAGAATTTTGTAATAAAATAAACCAGAAACAATCAATGGATATAAGCAATCTATGCTTTATCACTGTTTTTTAATTGACGACCTGTAAATGCTCAAAGATACTGCAGATGTCAATTAAGGCCACTTAATTCATTTACTGGGAAAAAATTGATTGACTATTGATTGTCAGATTGATCTGGCTCTGATGTTTGGTTTAAGCTCTGGAAAACTGTGAGAATGATCATCCATGTATTTTAGCTATTTGAATATTCAACAAACACGACAACATTTAAATAATCTCATCAATGTTATGGTCCCAACTCTGTTTGAAATCCATTTTCAGGCCTTCTTTGTACACTGATGTTCAAGAACAGAGCGCTTGACTATTTTCTTCGTATTTTAATTACTCAGTCATGTTTTAATGTGTTGGTCCTGAAATTTTCAGGCTTTTATCTTTAATAGTCTTTAAGATATTCATGTTCAACCATCACCTCAGATTTGTGTGAAAAGGCACAAAAAATATATAAAATCTATTATTTGAGATGAAATGATCCAGTTCTTAGTTGTAACAAGTAAAATAATCTGCACACAAACTGGGGTCATGTGGCTATGGTGGGTACATTTAGGTGGTCACCAGCAGTCAGTCCTGAGACCCACATATTAAAAATAAATAAATAAAATTATAATTATTAGCTCAGAACAGAATAAGGTTTTTTGTTTACTTCATAGTTTGGAGTCAGTATCTAGTGGCGATTGAAGTGGGTGCAAAAGGCCTCAACAGTGTCAGCATTCAGGTGTAGTGGTTTCACAAAGGTAAACTACAGACCCACATCTTCACAAACAAACTCATTCCTCGTGTTGACATGTGGGACACAGCCACAGATTTATTGGTGTTCAGGACAAAAATGTGTCCTTTACTTTAATTCCCACAAATGAAAAGAAACCCAGCCTGACACTTTATCATGAAACACTGAGCGCGCAGCCTCATTTCAAGAAGTTACAGCTATAGGGTAGAACTGCCGATCTACAGCTGTGGAATGTGGTGTGTGTACGCCCCAGTGTGTGTGTGTGTGTGTGTGTGTGTGTGTCCCAACACCCTGTGGCTGTGAGTGGGTTGCTTCAGTCAAGTCCTGACAGGAGCTGCAGAGCTGTGGTATGTGGCCAAAGGAAAAAAAAGTGTGTTAAAGACGTAAAAAAATTAAATGCGCTCGAATGCACTTCCTGAGCTGAGCAGAAGAGCTTTAAGCAGAAGTGGTGTGATTCATTTGTCTGTTCTTATTCACACACTCACATACAGATCTGAGGTGAATCCACAAACCTGCAGTTAGCTGAAACCAGATACCCCGGTAACACCCACCTAACTCTGTGCCGTGTCTTTGAACAGTTCATAAAAGAGTTTTACTTTTGCTGCATCATACCTGCAGCAACATCACAAAACAAAAAATTCCAACAATCAGTCCTCATTTCTGCAGGACTTCCTCATTTCAGGACTTCCCCAATATGTGTGGAATTTCTTCTATGATTCCTACACAAAAAGAACACAAAGAAAAGGCACGGAAAAAAGCACTCGTACAAATGAGGCTTGGAGTAAAAAAACAAACAAAAAAAAAACAACCCAAACCCCGAGTGGTCAAACTATAAATATCAGCCCGTGATCTTAGCACAGCTTGATCAATCAAAACAGAGTTAATCATAATGATATTTTAGACAACGGTGTGCTTTCAACTTTGTGCCAAAAGTTTGAGGTATTTCCTTTCCCGTTTCAGCATGACAATGTTGCCACTCACAAAGCCGTGTCCATAAGGAGGTGCTTTCCAGCTTGGCATGAAACAGCAGCACCACAGAGCCCTGATATCAAGCTCTGCCAGCACCTCTTGAACTTTGACCGCGAGGCCGAGGCCCATTTCACAACATGTCCACTCTGCAATTAAGCAACATTTCTTCTTTTGTTTCCTCCGACATCGCTAATCAAAACAAAAGTTTCGGAATGACTGCTCATTTTTAAAACAGAGGAAAAGCTGTGCATCGGTTTTAACAGTTTTTAAAGATTTCAGCTTTAGAGCTGCGGAGAAACCAAACCCAAACAAGGAAGCGCTCCCAACATGACTCAGAGCAGCAGCAGCAGCTGCTATCGGACGGAGCTGCTGTTGCCGCAGTCAAACAAAACATTTAACAACCACATACGAGCTGACGAGTCCACCAAAACCTCAAAACATCAGAACCAACACTGCTGATGGTGCCGTCACTGAGCATAAAGTTTTATTTTTAAGGTGCGAATTGCTCTGTTGTGTTAAATAAACACTCAAACATTAAAAAAATGGCACCGATCATAATAGTATAATAATCATTTAAGAGACATCCTTCCTCGCTGGTCTTCATCAGTCACTGGCTGCTGCTAATCTACCATCGTGTTGAGGCAACTAAAAAATCAAAATGACCACAAAAACACTGCCTGTGCAACACTCCTCGCACAATATCTTGAGTATTCCTACAGAAATACAAACTGCTGCGTGTTGCTGATAAACCTTCAGTCTGCACTTCCTGCTTCATCATTTGGTGATCTTCCAGCTCCTGTAGCAACATGCTCACACTCAGCTTACTGTATTTTTTTCAGGGTTAAGAGCAGTGACACTTCCTGCTTCCCACCTATCATATATGAATTTCTGATGCCAAAAAGGGCATAAAAAAAAAAGTTTAATAAAAATGGTGGTACACGTGCATTCCAAATACAGTAAATAACACTAAAGAGCCGTCACTTACCAGCACTCTGTTTTCCACCTTGTCACCTTTGACCTCCAGCTGGACTTTGCGCCTCAGGGTCAGTTTCACCCTGCGACCCACCGCCTCCCGCACACTCTCTATAAACACACAAAAACTCATGACAATTGACACCAGAACAGCTGGAGGGATCAAATTACAACGTATTACACAACAATAGGAGCAGGAATCTCAGACGGGAGATTTGGTGGCCTGCAGATGCTTTCCAGTCCTGTTCGAATTCCTGTAGCGCGCAGCTCAGGACAGATTAACATATCTCTTTTACTAATGAAGAATTGTGTTCTGAGATAGTCTTAAAAAATAAATAAATAAATAATTAAAACAAAAAGCATCATTATGCTACAAACTGAGTTGTGGTTTGCAATCATTAAAAGACAAATGATGTGTCAACCTGCATCTTTTGTCTCTCCACAGGAGAGAGTAGACAAAAGTTAATGACCTGCAAAGGGGAATATGAATAATGGAAGGCTGCACCACAAACACAGACACAAACCATTTAACAGCCTGTAGCTATGATTTTTTACGCACACAGAAAAAAGAATAAATCATTTAGAACTTGTTTTTTTATTTACGAGGGTTTAGTGTCAGCAGGCTGAGTGTAAATGCAAATGTAAATTTCTTTACTTTCAGAGAAACTCATCTTTCACTGACCTGGAATTACTTCCAGATGATCATGCAAAAGATTTCATTTGTTTAAGAAGCTGCATGATGTTCTGGATGAACAGCGAGTTTCTCCACAGTACAAATGGTGACAACAGAAATATTAGAAATGAAGCTCTTGGTTAATAGAGACTTGTACTTTAAACAAGTATATGTCTACGTAAGAGAATCACATAGAAAGCTTTCACCTTTGCCTCCTACTGTGAATACTCAACAACGAGGTTGCCAACGCGGCTGTGCTGGAGCAGGCCGATTCCCTGAGCATGAATCTCTTGCTTTGTCAGCATCAACTGAGACGGGAGGGTCATGTGCACCAAAAGAAGGAAAAATGCACACCAAATGATATTTTGTATGGCCAGCTAATGCCAGGTCACTGCATTGTAGGTCTGCAGGTATTATACTTTAATGATGTCTGCAAATAGAATCTGAAAATCAAACCCTTGAGCTGCTGTGTCTGCAGTGGTTCTGGAAAAGTTGTGAAAGTGCTGGATTACTGAGCAACTCCAAAAGTCTCAACAGAACTTATTGTGGCCCACCAAGACGCCTCTGTCAGTGCGCCCCAGGGCAGCTGTGGCTACAATGTAACTTGCCATCACCAGTGTGTGAATGTGTGTGTGAATGGGTGAATGACTGAATGTAGTGTAAAGCACTTTGGGGTCCTTAGGGACTAAGTAAAGCGCTATACAAATGCAGGCCATTTACCATTTAATATCTTGCAAGACCAATGAATGACTACTATATTTTAGACTAGCATTACAAGATGTATTCTAGAGGTTTGTGTTGAGAAATGATGGATTTAAGTCAGGCGAGCATGGGAGCCAGTCATCAGTTCCTTCATCTTCCAGGAACTGTCTGCATACACATGAAGCTGGGCACTGTCAAAGACCAGGAGGAACCCAGGACCCACTGTGCCAGTGTAGGGTCTGACATCCCAATGTCTAAAGGCCATCAGGGTGCTTTTGGCTAGCCTGAAAAGGGCTATGTGTCCCTGCTCTCATCTGTGAAAAGCACAGGGCACCATTGGTGGATCTGCCAATTCTGGTACTGCATTCTAAATGCAAACTGCGCTCTATGGTGTCAGATAGTGAGCATAGGGTCCCCAATAGGCCCTCAGGCCACCCTGGTGAAGTCTGTTTCTGATTGTTTGGTGAGAAACATTTACACCAGTAGCCTGGTGGAGGTAATTTTGTAGCTCTGGCAGCGCTCAGACTGTTCCTCCATGCTCAAAGGAGCACTTATAGGTCCTCCTGATGGGTTAAGGATCTTCTACAGCCTTGTCCAGCTCTCCTACAGTAACTGGCTGTCTCCTGGAATTTCCTCCAGGCTATTGAGACTGTGCCGAGAGAAACAGCAAAACTTCTGTATTGATGCGCCATCCTAGGGGAGTTGGACTACCTGTGCAACATTGTAGGGTCCAGGTATCGGCTCATGCTACCTGTAGTGACACTGACCCTAGCCAAATGCAACACTACAGGAAAAACAGTCCGAAAAAATAAGTAGGGAAAAATGTCAGCGGCATCCACCTGTAAAAATATGAATGTTTTTGGGGATGTCTCATCATTGCCCCTCTAGTGCACCAGCTGTTAATTTCACTAACAACCTCCTTTGCTATTTAACTGAGCAGATCAATCTCCGAGAAGTTTGACCGACCTAATGCTGTACTCTGATCAAAAATGATTCCTTTCATTTTTTGTGCAGTGTACTTTGGTTGGTGGCACTTCTGTTGAGAAAAGTCCAGTTAAAGCTTTTCCACATTCATTATAACTTGGAGCTTCCCTTAACCAGAACATACAAGAAATTACAAGAACATACAAGAACATACAAGAAATTGAAGGACTTGCTTTTCACCAGAAATATTCATTTTACTCCTTAGTTATTCCCTCTTGGTGCTGTTTTACTGAGTGTGACTGCCTTACAGCAGTAAGGCAGTCTTATTTGCTCTTATTTGCTCACAGCATGTATCACATCTGATCTCCCTGATGGAACCAGTAGTGGTTTGTTAATGGTTTATCCGTAAAGTCTTTATGTTGTTTTAGTATTGGTGTGGAAATCCAGGGACACAAAGAAAGAACGAGGGTGAAGAAGTAAAGTTGGACCGTGGAGAGAGTGACGCTGTGCTGTGTGCAGAAGTCTTAATGAGTAAGAGAGTGCAGGTCCGCCTTCATGCTGTCCTCCACCCAGACACACGATGAGGTCATGAGGAGGATCAAAACATTAGAGCATGAAGCAGCGTGGAGGCTGATCAGAAACACATGGACTTCTCCCTCCGTCCAACCCGCTCCTATAAAAAACACGTTCCACTTCCCAGCAGACTAATTAGTTTAGAGTAACAACCTGCGCCATGCTGAATCTAAACAAATGTCTGCTCTCACTCTCCAGTTACAGTTCACACTGGCAGAAATTCAGCCAAAAGTATAATTTATCAAGTCTTTACCATTTTCTGAAAGTGCATTAAATGCTTAGAAGTGCAGGTGGCTTCATCCTTTCAGGTTTTGCAAAGAAATTATACAATTAAGTCTTCCAGATTCTCATTCAAGATTTGAGAGGCTTGAGACTTGTTTTGTCTTTGACTTAAATCACAGTTCCTGCTTTGAACCTGAACTGACCTAAACAGTACCTGGTTGGTTGTGACTTATTTACACAGACAGAAGTTACAAAACATCATAAGCTCTCATTTAGAGACATTGAAGATATGGACACAGGTGCTGGCCCCCTACACGTTACACTTACAGGAGATGCTGGGCTATAGAAACTCATGCAATGAAGCTCCCGGTGCACAGTTTTTGTGCTGATGTTAATGCTATAGGAAGTTTGGAACTGATGAGTCAGCAGAGTCCTGGTGACGTTTATGCTCTATGCACCTCAGCACTCAGAGACCTCACTCTGTAACTTTACATGACCTTTGTGGTTCCTATAACCTTCTAGTCTGCAATAATGCCAGCTGATTGTGGAATATCTAGCAGTGAAGAAATTCCACAAGTTGACTTGTTGCCACTTAACAGGACTTGTACTGTAACAAGTCCTAGTACGGCTCTTTAAACTAACCCATTCTTTCACAAATGCTTGTAAAGGCAGACTGTATGGCTAGGTGCTTGTGGGAATGGGAATAAAAGAAATGCCTGAATATAAAGATAAAGCAGGCTGACCTGATACTTTTTGGTGCATTTCTGGCCACTTCTTAAATGACAGTCCAGTAGTCTCTCTTTGTCAGCAATTCTTCTAATCTCTACCTACTTCTGAAGAAAATATGTGGTTCTGAAAAGCTTAATTACTGGCATTTTTTGGGTATTACATGGACTTTCATATGGGTAAACTAGTTATTTATTTATAAAATCAATGAAAACAGTTGATCAGCAGCTCTGTTTAAAAAAATCAGACAAGAAATTAGACAAGTCCATATATTTGCTGAACTTTCTCACACAGCTTTTGGCTGCTAATCACCCACCATCTGATACTCCTCACTTTTCATTAGTTCAGTCTCTGTGCACACAAAGGTCAGGCCTAACGAGCTCTCCTGATAAGCTTTTTTTCTCCTAGTTTTAAATTACCGACAATGAGCAGCATCAGGTCAGCCCATCCTGTTAAAACCAACAGCAGGGCTGCCAACAAAAAGTCCCTTTCATCAGTCAGCGCAGAGATATACAGTGTGAGACTGGTCTGCAGACACCGTAACAGAGAGCACGGGGTAGTGAGTCAGCTTCATCACGCAATATCCGAGTGTGCTAATGGAGAGCTAATAAATAGAAAGACCTCATGCTTTTTCAAGCTTTTCCTTAATCAGCCTCTCCACCCTCATGGCCCATCGCTGTCTTTAAAACTGTCAGAAAATAAGACACTGGTTCTAAAATAGGTTGCAGGTGGCTTCAGTCCAACATCAGCCTGTAAAAGTCAATGTAGGTCAAACACATGGACCTTCAGCTGTCTGGCTGTATCACCAAGGTGTTTTATTTCAAGTAAACTGCTCAGGCTACTCTCTCCAGCTAAATGCAGTGATTTACACTTCTTTTTGACACTCAGTCATCCAGGCAGTCTGTGTTGATAATACCCCACAATCCAAAGGAATTTCAGAGACACACCCCTCTCCCACAGCTCTCTCCTCTCCCCCACTTCAGATAAGGAAGTGGCAGCAGAGGAGAGACTCTCAGGTAGCCAGCCAAAGCCCCAGGGCATGAAAATGACTTAAAAAAAAATGTATAGAAATGAACATATGAAAACCAGAGATTGTTTCACCTGTTAATAAAAGGCCCAATCATCAGTGTGATCCAGTATTAGCGGGACAGTGTAGCTGTTGTTTACTTAAGTTAGTGTGATTTTAATATGAGCAGCTTTTGCCTTCAGTTGAATCACTTCAGTATTTCCAAAACACTGCCCCAGAATTGATAGTAAACACTCGTATATTTAGACAACTTCAACTTCTATGTAACTTCTGAGAGTCTCAAACTTACTAGTAGTGATTTAAAAGCGAGTAAAAACACAACGTCACCGCTATAAGATCTATGCGTTAAGTTTTGAAGGGTTTTACATGGCGCTGTAAGTGATCTGATCGTGTTCCATTGAAATAATTGCAGCTAAAAGACGTCTGTGCCACCTGAGCCACGTTAAAACAGTTCGACTAACTTCTTAACTCCAAACTTTTTTTTAATTTATTTTGAGGGCAATAACAGCGCCAGTACATGCGTCAGGCAGCTGGCGTAAACATGAAACCCCGCTATCGTTACCTTACCGAACAGTTCGTTAGGAAAATCCGTTGTTTCCTCAGACATGATTGTGCCGGAGTAAACACCCAAGAGGAATCCGCTGGAGAGGACAGGAGAAGCGGCCAGACCCGAGAAGACAGGCGGCTGCTGTGCGGAACTTCCACCGATGGAAGCGGCAAGAAATGCGGTAAAGGTGTAGTCCCGTTTTCTTCACTTATCTTTGGCTACCTGTCGCCACCCTGCTTTCCTAATTGCAACTGTCTTCATCCATTCCTACATGCCTACACGCACATACACACACACACACACGCACTCTGACTTTACTTCTGCATTACTGCAGCTGAAGGAAACTTGGAGGAGTTTAAAAATAGATTAAAAGTAGTTTCAGTGTGAAAAGTGTACCCGAAAGTGGCGTGTGTAAAAACAACTTACGCGGACGCACTTCTACACACACTCACTTCAGTGAGCCCTTCTTTCCTTCACTTTTCCAGCAGGATTCCTCATGCTGCGAAAAATGGGAGACTGGGGACACCTGGTGTCCAGTTGCTGCTGCACAGTCGCCTTCTTTAACTTACCCTGCCTAATAAATATAAATATAAATATAAATAACTAATGATAAAAAAGACAGACGGTACCTGCAAGCCCACCAGGCTGCACAGGTAGTACAGCTCCACTAGGATGGTACATATATAAGTGACATTGCTAGACTGTGATGAGCCAGTACTCTTTTTATTTTCGTGAACAGTGTAGCTGTACACAGCTTTGTACCAGTATATGCACTGAATGGTACACCAGTTACAGTCTGAGCAGTGAAGAAGCAACACCAGTTCATACGTAAGATGTTAAATGGACTGGTTCTAATACAGCACTTGCCTCATTCACCCATCCACACAAACAGTTTTTTCAGAGCTTTATCAACACAAGTGTTTTCTACCTAACCTTCACAGTCATTCATACACCGATGGATACATCAGTGAGCAGCTTAGGGTTAGTATCTTGGCCAAGGATATTTGGCATGCAGGCTGGAGCAGCCAGGGATCAACCCTGATTAGCAGATGACCTGCTCTACCTCCTGAGATACAGCCACTCTAAGAGAAGTTTGCCTTGAAGGCCTTAAATCCTTCAAGGCAACACACACACACACACACACACACACACACACACACACAGCAAATTTGCTGCAAAAAATAG
This sequence comes from Etia nguti, assembly GCA_015106755.1. Taxonomy (NCBI): domain Eukaryota; kingdom Metazoa; phylum Chordata; class Actinopteri; order Cichliformes; family Cichlidae; genus Etia; species Etia nguti. Next base: position 1,072 of record VUQG01031939.1, on the reverse strand, counting down.
CAGGGCTTCAAAATTCCCAGAGCAGCAGTCAGTTCATTTTAGATGGTTTTAATTCAGACAGAGATTTTTCAAACGCCTTGAATATGTTTTATGCTCATTTTAGTTCTTCTGATTTTAGCATGGATATTTTGGAACTGGAACAGAAACAGAAAGATCCATCCATTCATCCATCCATCATCTTCCGCTTATCCGAGGCCGGGTCTCGGGGGTAGCAGCCTAAGCAGAGAAGCCCAGATGTCCCTCTCCCCAGCCACCTCCTCTAGCTTGTCCCAGGGAACACCAAGGTGTTCCCAGGCCAGCCGAGAGATATAATCTCTCCAGCATGTCCTGGGTCTGCCCCGGGGCCTCCTCCCAGTGGGACATGCCCCGAACACCTCACCCAGGAGGAGCCCAGGAGGCATCCTTGTCAGATGCCCGAACCACCTCAACTGGCTCCTTTTGATGTGGGGGAGCAGTGGCATTACTCTGAGCCCCCCCCGGATGGCTGAACTTCTCACCCTTTCTCTAAGGGAGAGGCCAGGCACCCTTCGGAGGAAGCCCATTTCCGCCGCCTGTATCTGCGATCTTGTTCTTTTGGTCACTACCCACAGCTCGTGACCATAGGTGAGGGTAGGGACGTAGATCGACTGGTAAATTGAGAGCTTCGCTTTTACGCTCAGCTCTCTCTTCACCACGACGGACCGGTGCAGCGTCCGCATCACTGCAGCGGCAGCACCAATCTGTCTGTCGATCTCCGGCTCCCTTCTCCCATCACTCGTGAACAAGACCCCGAGAAAACTCCTCCACTTGGGGCAGGAACTCGTCCCCGACCCTGAGTGAGCACTCCACCCTTTTCCGGCTGAGAACCATGGCCTCAGATTTGGAGGTGCTGATCCTCATTCCCGCTGCTTCACACTCGGCTGCGAACCATTCCAGTGCGAGCTGGAGGCCATCACCCGATGAAGCCAACAGAACCACATCATCCACGAAAAGCAGAAATGAGATTCTGAGGCCACCTAAGTGAAAGCCCTCCGCCACTTGGCTGTGCCTAGAAATCCTGTCCATAAAAGTTATGAACAGAATCGGTGACAAA
>VUQG01031938.1:0-12471 GCA_015106755.1 Etia nguti | reverse complement strand
ATATATCTCTCCCCCCCCCCCCCCCAAAAAAAACAAACAAACATACAAATGAAAGCATTATTTGCTGTTAAATTATTTTTCTCTTTAATGAGTGATGTATTCAAAAAGCAGACTGGACAGTGTGCATTGTTCTGGTTATATTTACGGATAGCTAATATTTCAGGCTCAGGTGGGTCATTTCTAGCATTTGTTGTAATTTGAGTCCACATGAAGGAACTGAGAGTAATATTAAAACATCAGCTTGTCTGATGAGGCATTGATGGGAATAGTTCTTGAGATTTTGAGTGTCTACAAGACTGAGTCAGTTTTCCTAAATCTTTCCTGTGACATATGCTCTCTATACAGTAATAATTAAAAAGACTAGAACTAAACCGAAATTTAAAAAAACAGAAACAAAACACTATGGAAACTAAACTGAATTAAAAGCAAAAAGTCAAAAATGAATACTAAAATATAATCAGATGGCTATGCATACAATATAATCACTTATTTTTTTTAAGCACACGTGCGCTAAACTGCCATGTCCCCAATCATCAATCATGCCCCGAATATAAGTTATAAAAATCCAAATAATTTGGCATTATTATTACTATGTCATAACCGTAAGCAACAGTAAGATAAGCTACTTATAATTAATTCATAACGGGATGAAGCTGCTCACAAAGGCCGTTACACTGACTGTTTGATTTGATGCAGTACTGGCACACAGCTTACTTTTTCCAGCACTTCACCTGAACACTGCTGTGCATGCAGCAGTAGCAGCATCATGTGGGAGTAGGCTGAGTTAGTGCTGGGCGGGGAGAAGCCACTTCATGTGACGTCAGTACAGAAACAGTTCAGTCAGTTTGGAGAGGAGGAAGCAGAGCTTCCCTGTGTACCGAAACCTGGACGTCCACGCAGAAGACAACCCCCGGCTCCTGCAGAAAGCACCAGCCGAGCCGGACACTCGAACCAAGTCTCCGCCCCCAGCAGCTGCCGCCGTTCCGCTCACTTCACGCGGCTTACCGAGCGTCATTTAGCTAGAAACACCGGATACGAGGTCCGCTGCCGGGACCGAGACTTCCGTTAACAAGCCCGGCGGGGGGAAATCGTTCCAGTCGATATTTCTAGAGGCTGGCATGTAGTAGCCCCGTGTGCAGGTATGTTTACCCGGGTTTGTCGGGTCGTGAAACCTGCTCTGACGCAGTGTGCCGCTCCGGTGAGACGGCGGCTTGTTGGCAGGTAAAAATAAGTGAACGTCGGTTAACTGTGAGCTGCAGTCGGTAATTATGTTACCGACAAGGTGCAGGGTTCAGTGGGTAAAATGCCAGGGAAAACGGTTAAGTCCTAATATTTACATTCAGTCGAGTTTAAAGTCACAGCGTCTCCAACAAAAACTGATTTTTATTTAATGTGTCAGCACAGCATCCTGTTACTGTGACAAAAGTTTATTATGCAAGGTATAATTTTAGAGCAGGTGTGCTGCAGACAAAAATATCTGATGATGATAATTAATTATTGATAAGCAGGGGTGTACTTACTTATTCTGTTGCCACCTTGGTCCCCCATCTACCCTAAGGAAAAGTTCATTTAAAACAGAAGCTGCAGCAAGCAGCAGTTTTGGGAAGTAACACTTGTCACAATAGTTTTCTATGAAATTTTCATGTTTATAACGCTCAATAGTCTCTATATATGCTGACTAGATCTCAGCATACTAAATGTGGGGTAAGGAGTTTGCAGTAAGGCTACAAATAACCTGAACACTAGTGTGTTTTTTGTGCAAAAGTCTTGTTCACTCTTTTATATTCCACTACAATTATTGTAACTTTTGGCTATCTGTAATCACAGCTGCTGTTCTGCGTGGTAATCATTTTTGGGTTTCTGTAGGGATGGTTCTGTGGATCAGCACATCTCTTTTACAGCCATGTTTCTTGTGAGACAGCAACATGTGGGATATTCCCTCAATATGTAGGATTGGGAGGTGGGAGAAAGAATAGTAAAGTGGGACGTCTGGTAAATAAAAGTGATTTGATTTGATTAGTGTCGTGGTTGGTCAGTTGCCAGGTGTGTAGGTGTCTAAGAGGCAGACTTCCAAAGGAGGTGTAGCTTCCTTGACCACTAGTGGTCCATTCAGACCCGTTTTAGGGAGTACGAGAATATTATTGCTGTGAGAAAAAGCAAAGGTGGTCTTCTACCAATAGGAAGCCATGGGAACATGCCAAAGTATCCTTGTGTTATAGAACTGAATTTTGCGTTGGTCTGGATACATCCATGGGAGTGTGACTATGTAAATGTTAGGCACAGATAAAAGTGCTGAATAATTGTATGTGTGATTGGGTAATGAGACTTGTAGTATCTTGACTTGAGTAGAAAAGTCCTATATAAGTACCAGTCCATTTACTATTTGAGTCTTTGCACATGCACAAAGACTGATGTTGGAAATCCTGCTTTCTGCCCAGCGCTGAGTGGAGGTGGGGCCACTTTAAGTACTTTTTATGTCACATGCTTTACAAGCTTCAGGAATTTAACTGTGTAGCTCTGCCCTTTAATGTACAGTCATTTGGACAGTGACAAAATCTTCCTAAGTTTGTTGCTGTACACCAGTTAAATGTATTTGTAATGAAATGGGCAAAATGTAATTAAAGTGTGGACTTTCAGAAAGGGTTTAGAATAAAGTCTGCACTAAAACTGAGGATTTGCCTTTTTTATGTAGTCCCTCCATTTTCATGAGCTTAAAAGTAAACGAACTAATGTTCCAAATGTTGGGATTATTTTAAATAATTAGATGCAAATCCCATTCAGTTGATGACTCCCTAAATCCACGGAGCTCACCATGATCTGAATTTCCAGCCTTATCCATCTGTACTCAGTGTTTTACAGTCATTTTTTAACATTTGTCTAAAATTGTGCAGAAAGAAGCTCAGTAGCTTAGGAATTCAATCTGCTGCTGTTAGGCAAATGTGTAAACCACGAACCTATGAGCTACTGTTGGCATGCTTTTGGTACAAAACACCGATAGTGTAGTAGTTGATATTACTAAGTGATATTATCTATTTACAGATCTTTCAGTATCAACATTTATAACGGCTGATAAATGAAAAAAGTAAAGAAATTGGAGAAACACTATTCAGGCACGTTATCACTGTTGATGTTGCATAATTTGTCCACTAGAGGGCACTGTTGGTAACAAGTGTCTGCATGCCACAAACAAACAGTGATCCAAGCAGAGTCGGGCAGAGTGTGAACAAGTAAATACACATAAAAGTACACATAACAAATGTTAAGTACATCGGTTTATGTTTTGTGTGTGTGTGAAAAAAAGATATATCGGCTAATATATCAGACACTGGAGTCCCCAAAATATCGGTCGGAGTGATTGTATATCAGTCTGTCTCCATTTCTTTGTCAGCAACAGGGAGGTCTTTCAATGACCTCCATATTCTTGAGACCTTGTTGGAGTTTTCCTTGTCACACTTATTTGGCTCTGGTATAAAGTCAAATGGGAATGTTATTTTATGCCATTTATTTTCCCATTCAAATTAAGAGTTTGGCCTAGGATGACAATGAGCCTTGATTGTGTCAGACAAATATGGTGTTTACGACAAAAAAATATAAAATAAGGAAAGCAAGCATCCTCGACAGTTGTAATCTGGAAGGAATAACTATTAAAAATGTTGCTGATTTGCTTTCAGCTAATGATTAGAGTTGTAAAGGTGACTTCTCCCATCCTTAAGTCAACGACGGCCATCCTTAGATATTGAAGCAAAATGATGTGCTTTGCCCTGCAAAGCTTTTTGTCCAAAGCATTAAACACCACAGCTGTAAAACTGCTGAGTGCAACAGTAACACTGTAAGCCCTGGCAGCAGTATTTTTCTTTATTAGGGAGCTGATGTGCTGTTTGGTGCTACCACACACCCATTAATCAGTACATATAACCCAATCTGTCCTCTCTTTAGGCTCTAACAGATCCAAGGGTGCCTGGAAGGACTCACTAATTAGATGCTGGTGACCTTTTCTGACCCAGAATGTCCTTTTTAACACGTTAGCATGATTACTGGCTGAGCTTTCATAATAACACACAATTTCATTCTGTGATTTATTGCTAATCAGTGGCTTATTCATATCCCTCTCAAAGATAGAGGCTTAACTCAGCTGAAGGATTAAACCCACTTTGTCAGGCCATGATTGAGAGGCCACTGAAGACCTGCCATTACTGCTGACACCACCTCAACTCAAATCCATATCCATCTGTGCCACATAAACAAGCCAGTGTGCTGTAGTGGGGGGGACTGATCATTTGCTGTAAATCATTAAAGGGTGACAGATGTGTGACAGATGTGAGGACAGGAGGTGAAGTGAAAGTGCGTGGTGGAAATCTGTTCAGAAGCACTCCACCATCTAAAATGCATGCAAGTGGCTGGTAAGCTGCTGCATGAAAAGGTCAGTTCAGCAAAGTAGGCTTTTAAAGGTATTTTCACTTAATGTGTTTCCCTTCCCTTTGATCATCTGCAACTTTTCTCTTTCCCCGAACTCATTACCTTTTTTTTAAAACCTCTGACAGGCTGCAGGGCTCTCTGTAATGAAGAGGCAAGCCAAGAAGGTGCTGGAGGAGGAGGCGGCCTTGTGCTGCTGCGAATACATGAACAGACATGGACAGCGCAGCCATGTAGCAGCCTGCTGCTGTGACTGTGAGGATCTGGATGACGCCTGTGACAGGTGGGACATGCCAAATTTAATTTTGTGCCCCAATTTAAGCCAAGATAGGCAACTTTTTTTTGGTGTACTTTGACGGAAATCCATAATAACCTTTAGGCGAATTGTAATCGATCAATGTAATTGATCTGAAAGGGAACTAGACTCTTGTCCCTCCTCTGAGCTTTGTTTTTGGCCAATCACGGGTCCTGCTAAAGATCAGCTGGGCAATGTACATTTTTAGAAGAGAATGAAAAAAGTTAGTCAGCTGAGGATTAAAGTCCATGTTTCTTTAATTTTTTATAATATATAAATTTAGTAGCAATTTAACATCACAGCTGAAATGTTACTGGTTCAGACTTTAGGAGACCCTCTCTTTCAGCACCCATTTTCACATAACTACATAGCTACAATAAACACATGGGTACGGTTAAATCAAGGCAAAAAAACCCCTTTATTCATGAATAAAAAGGAGCAACCTTTAAAGACCTGTCATACCAGCAGTAATAATGGACAGTAAACAGAAAACAAAACACAAATCAGACAATTTGGTCAAATTCCTGGATTTGTCTGACCAATGGTGCAAAATCCAAAGAGAGTCACATCATTTTCATACCAAACCTTCTAATATAGCAGTGCTGAGATCAGTGACTCTATGTGAAAGATCCTCGGTTTGAGACTGGGAGGAGACATGAACCCAGTGTCATGGGGTCACAAATTAGTGTACTCCGAGTGCCCAGTCCAAAACCCAGAGAAATAGGAGGGCTGTGTCACGAAGGCCATCTGGTTTTAACACTGTGCCAAATCATTTCCAATCACATAACAGAACAGCTGACAGTGCTCATAATTCTCTGCTGCTGCTTGCATTATATGTGCAAAGGGCACAAACTGGCTCTTGCTTGTTCTTACAAAGAGGCTTTAACAGAATTATAACCCAGAAAGTAAATTTTAAAAATGTAGCTACTGTCTCGGTCCTGTCTATCTAAAACAAAAGATATCAGATAATTTTATTTCTACCCCATGAACATCACATTTTTGGGCTACAGCTCAGTTGAGGCCCACTTTTTCTGAGATATCTCGTAATATGAAGCTTTTTTGTATTCCTGTTGGGAGGGTATTAGAGGGGAAGACCTTCAGTTTTCAGCCTTAGGTGTGATTTGTGCCTGTTGCAGCTTTATGGCCCAATAAGAAATGTTTAATTTGCCGTCATGTCAGTAAATGTTGGACTGTTGGTAGTTCCATTAGTTGACTAATGTGAGTCAGAAGCATGAGTCCTGCTTATGCTGATGACTGAATGCTTTATTTTATCACCAATATCAGGTTTTTTCACATAGTGACACTTAAGGTATAGAAATCACGCCGTTATTGCAATCTGCTGTTTATTATGAAAAAATATGATGAATGAATAACCTGTATTTGAGTTCTCTGTCTTTATATTTGGGTGCTTGAAACATGTTAGTAAGTTGCTTACATGGTTACTTTAATTTAAAAAAAAAAAAGTATTACAGCTTTTCTGTTACTTCATCAGGTTTCTGAAGAGGGAACCTCAGAAGCCTGAATCCCTGTCTCAGGTGGCTGCAGTCGTCACAGATCGGATTCGTGTGCCCTGGCTGTGGGGTGGAGCTCGCAAGGTGGACCTGTCCATCATTCCTCCTCTTGTTCTCCTTCCTGCCCTGCTGCACCTCGCTGCTCTCCACTTCCTGATTGGCATGGTGGTTCTGACAGCTCTGCCGGGCTTAGTGCTGTGGTACTACTATTTCACCCACCGTAAGAAAGGACGGACCCTCTTTTTCCTCAGCCTGGCGCTTTTCTCCTTGGCGTACATGTACTACTTGTTCATTACGGAGGTGTTTCCACGTGGGGATGTTGGACTGCTTCAGCTAGCGCTGGTAAGCGTCGGGGTCGTCCTCACCCTGTTGGCTCTTTTCCACACCAAGAGAGATCCAGGCATCCTGCGCCCAAACGAAGAGTCGGTTCACAGCAAGGTGGCGTATTACAGCTCCCCCACGGGCAGAAACCCTTCCCTCAATGGTGGGAGGCAGGATGTGACGATGACTGTAGCCAACCGGGCTGGGGCGTTGGAGCAAGTGGAGGAGGAAATGAAGGAAAGCAACCGAAAGAACTGGTGTCAGGCATGCAGGGTGGTGCGGCCCCCCAGGGCGGGGCATTGTCGCATCTGTGGTGTCTGCGTGCTGCGTCTCGACCACCACTGTGTCTGGTGGGTTCCATTCAAATTCCTCTCACTCGACCTGTCTGTCATCACTGCTTTCTTCTCCTTCAAACACTGAAGTTGTCTTGTTTGTGACCTGCTTCTTTTCTGCACAAAGACTACACAGGTTTAAAATAACACCTTTAATTTATAGTTAAGTTACTTTCTGTCTTTGCAGGTAATGAGCTCAGAGAAAATGAATATCTTTGTCCTCTTGTGTCTAGCTCACCATATTTTTTTTCTCTGTTGTGTTAACGTCACAATTTCCTTGCCGCCATCCTTCTACACCATGCACGTTCCTGCATGTTTGTGTGTAGTGTAGTGTAACCCTGGAGTCTCAGTACAATGTTTTGTCTGCTTGTGTGTGTACTCGTGTGTTTGTGCTTCCCCTCCTGTCTGTGTCGGGGCAGGATAAACAGCTGTGTGGGGCAGGCCAATCACCGCAGCTTTCTGCTCACGCTCGTCCTCTTCCTGTTGACGTCCCTGTACGGAATCAGCCTGGTGCTGCAGAGTGTGTGTCCACGGCAAAATCTCCTCTTCGCCTTACTCTACTGCCCAGGAGTCTACAACCAGTACAGGTAGTGGAAACAGACATACATTCCTGTGATAAACTAAGTATACCCCGTTAATCAAGAGCTTGTAAAACCACCATTAGCAGACCTTTGAATTAGTATTTTCTGTTTGGCTTTATCAGCCTCTCGTATTGCTGTGAAGGAATTTTGGCCCACTCTTCTTTACAACACGAGCTCTGTGAAGGTCCCACCACAGCATTTCAATCAGTTTGAGGTCTGGACTTTGACTGGGTCATTGCAACACCTTTATTCTTTTATTTTTCAACTATTCTGTTGTAGATTTGTTGCAGTGTTTTAGATCATCATCCTGTTGCATGACCCAGTTTCAACCAAGCTTTAGCTGGCGGACAGATGGCTTCACATTTGTCTCTAGAACACTTTGGTACACAGAGGACTTAACGGTCAAATCAGTGACTGCAACATGTCCAGGTCCTGTGGCTACAAAATAAGCCCAAATCATTACCCCTCCACCACTGCACTTTATAGTTAGCATAAGGTTTTTGTGCTGATATAATGTGTTTGGTTTTCCTGTGCATTATCGTCAAACATCTCCACCAAGCCAGGATACATGGGCGTTACATCAGGAAGGACATCTGGTGTCAAATCTGTGCCAAATCATAACTTTCAGATTCATCCACTGTGGGAAATAAGGAAGCAGCCTTAAATGACTGTGCATATATGTGTGTATTTATTGGAAACTGTAAAGATTTCCAATCTTTATGCATAGCTAATTGGATTCTGGCACTAGCATTAAACAGATTAGGGCTGTAACGGTTCTGAAACAGAGACCAAATCCAGAATGAAAACCCCGCAGACATCAGGAAACACTGGTGACAAATGGAAGGATAATGCCACCACCATAAGCCACTATCTACTGCTATACTAGCTTACGGTGGTGGCGTTATTTTTGGCGTCAGCTTTATCGTGAAATACACAGTTTAATTCAGCTTTTTTTGTTTTTTTGCAGAGAAGACTTTTGGTGTTGCTGTAAAAAGCATCTGTGTAAATACAGGTTTAGAATCAGCTAGGTAAGGTTTGTGTGTAATGACATATTCAGTGACCATGTGGACCTGTGGTGGTTAATGCTGAGACCTAAAATATGGAAGTGAACTGAAAATGAATCAGAAGAAGTGTTTGAGTTTACTTTTAGTTCATTATCTCCTCAAAGGTGATCATACGTGTAATTTATTTCCTCATTCACCTTCTCATTGATCTCCAGTCCATATTCCAATATGACGGCATTAGTCTGTTATGGCGTCATTGTGATGTCGTAAAAAGTGTGTTGTACAGCTCTCATATATCTATTACTCGATATGGTTTGACCTTGTGTCCTAGCAATGAATGTCAAGGTCAACCCTAGGTACCCAAACAAATGGAATAGATTATATACTCTGTACTAGTGTATATATAGTAGAATAAGTGGTATAGTATAGTATACCACCTAGTATATTTACTGGTATAAAAAAAAAAAAATCAGGCTCTAGAGGCAGGTTTCCTGAAAATGTAATGTAATCAATATATGTATTTACAATGCCTTATTAATTAAAATCAGGAGCCTCTGTAATGTTGCCCTGTGAACAAAATTAAACATCTTAACTGCACAGCGTCAATACTTGTACTTTAATAAACACTGACAGCTGAGATAGAGTCCACATAAACTGGGGTTGGCAGCCTTTTTCGCAGCAATTAAGATCCTCACTGACCCACTGCACTGCATTTAATAATTTTTCCAGAACTACCAGAAGTAAGTGAGGACCTTCCATGAGCATACTGAGCGTCTGGCTTTTTTCGCTCTACTGAATCACTTTCAAGAGAACCTTGGAGCAGTGCCCATTAAACTGTTGGAGAAAGATTCACTGTTTTTGCTCAGAGCAACAAGCATGCATGTGGAGTAGTTCAAATGACTAGTACTGGCACCGCTACTGAACTCACACAGTTAAAAACAGGCAAACTGTGAATGAGTATCATGCCCTCAATATGTAAAAATACTGGTTCTTTTAACTGTGATGTGTCCATTTACACCTTTTTAAACTGGTTACACTAAATATTTTATCTTTGAAAGTGGCTGAACATGAAAATGAAACCCTTGCACTGGTAAAAAAAAAAAAAAAATGACTACCTCCGTCCTTGTCTGTGTTCCAGCACTGCTCTTTGCTTCACTTGTGCGTGGTACAGCAGCATCGTGACGGGCGGGCTGCTTCACCTGCTGGCGATACAGCTCATCAACGTCAGCTACAACGTGACCGAGCGCGAGGCCCGCATTGCCCTGCGAGAGAAAACCACTCGCAGCGCCTACTGGGGACTCGTCGTAGACACTGGTGTCTATTCCCGAGGTTTCCGTGGCAACTGGTCTGAGTTCATGAGCATGGGAGACAAAGTGATTCCCCTCTCTCCCACTGACTTGGTGTGAGAGACTTGTGATGCAACCCTGTTTAAAGTTTGGGAATTGTGGGTGCTGCTGTGTTAGGTTCCACTGGATGGCAGCATGACTCCTTTCAACTGATCAGACGTGCTGCTGGCAGCAAACCTCAGAGCTGCTAGGTTTTAGCGTGCAACATATGGAGTTGCACTGACTTTGACACTTAGCAATAACAACTACTCACGCCCATAAGATGCACATACTGCCATAAATGTGAAGGACATGGAGGATCTCCTCTATGCAGCTGGTCATATACGTCACCTCTGCCAAACAAATATTACTAGTCCTTCACGCTGGATGTCTTCCTTGGACTTGAAGGCTGACCTTATGTCTCCCCTCCTTCGTAGTGCCTTGGTGCGAGACAATAACTCCAATCTACCGATCCTGGTGGGGACATTTTGTCTGAACACAGCACAAGATGATGCCTCTGAGTGCACAGATAGGATATTCAAAGAGGCTCTCTAGGGCTCACTATAACCTTTTCATCATTCACAAACAGACTGCACTTGACCTTACTCGGCCTTGTGAAACGAATTCATGGATATTTATCACAACTAATTGAAACATTTCGGCACAGGCCAGATAGGCCAGCTAATTTGAAGTTCCACAGCAGCTGATTGCTTAGTTATTACCACATGGTTACTTTGACTCTTTTAATCTGTTTCAAAACTGACTCTGAAATGGAACAACTCTTAGATAAATGGAAATTGCAAATGAATCAATATGTTTTGGCATCAGTTAGAAATTTGTTTTTCACTGCTTTTCACCGTGCCTGCTTTTGGTTCTCACAGGCATTAAAGGTTTTTTTGTATTCCAATAATTGCTCTGGTCCATTTATGTGTTTCTATGAAAATATTTTATAAAAATAAATATCAGAAGTGTGCAGTGTGTCATCTTCCAGACATCTTGCGTGTCGCCTGCATCAGTATGCAGTATGTTGCCTGTACTGTCGGTCTTCCCAGAGGCGTTACAGTGGATGGGAGCAGAAATCCGGGAGAACCTCAGTCACTTTGCGGCATAGCTTCTCCCTCCGCTCGTCCTTCTCTCTTTCCTTCCGCAGCAAACATGGAAGTTGCCTCCAGGCCAGGAAACATTGCCGCAGCACTCGTCTGATATGCAGGCAGATGGAGGGACAGACGGGAACAGAGCAAGTGAGCAATAACAAACTGGATTAAAGGGACCTCTAGGATGACAACAGCTAATAAGTTCTCACATGTAACTCTGGGGCTTGTTGATAGTGGCAGAAAGGCAGCTGGTGGGAATTCACTTGCAGCCTGTGGCCATTTAGCGGACTTCACCTAACAAACTGAAGTTTATAAACATTCCCAACTTGTGGCAATGACAGATCATTAAATCCTACAAATGCTGCTTTAAAAAAACACTCTTTTGAACCACAATGGGAGGCTTGGCAATATTAGTTCAGGCTTAGATGAGAAAACATACATTGCAGACTGATCTCACTGTAATTTAAAAGTCTGACTAACTCTCTAGCTCTATATTTGGTATTAGCAGCTACTGGAATGACTGGAAGATTTGTACGGATATTCATGTTATCCAGGGGATGATTTTTGTAACCTCTGACCATTACTTTTCATTCTGATGGATAACAATTACAAGAAATGGAGTCAAATAAGTACATTTTATGACCAAGTGTTTTCAAGACCTACCAATCTGTTATCTTCTTTAGATGTACACCAATCAGGCACAGTATTTAAACGAAACCCTAACTCACTGGGGCATAAACACAGGACCTCTATGAATGTTTTGTGGTGCCCACAGATCCATTGGTTGTGGGGTACAGGCTCATTAAGGGAGGTTTGTTCAGGTGAACCCTGGTGATGCTCATTTGGTCTAGAAGTTGAGTGCTTGAGGAGACCACTGCTGTTGAAGATTGCTTTTCCATATAGGTGTGTGCTTTGTCTGCAACAGTGTTGAGGCTCGTGGCACACATACAAGTAATCTAAATGAATGTCTGGACTCAGGGTTCTCTGCAGATTTGTGCATTGTAACAAAATTATTAATATTATTGACTCATGGTGTCATTTTTTATTTTAGTTCAATTCAATTTTATTTATACAGCACCAAATCACAACAACAGTCACCTCAAGTCGCTTTATATTATGAGGTAGACCCTACAACAATACATACAGAGAAAAACCCAACAATCATATGACCTCCTATGAGCAAGCACTTTGGCGACAGTGGGAAGGAAAAACTCCCTTTTAACAGGAAGAAGTCTCCAGTAGAACCAGGCGCAGGGAGGGCCGGTTAGGGTGAGAGAAGGAAGGATGGATGTTGTGGCGGACTGCTGTAGCTTGTATTTAGTGGCAGCTGTCATGCTAAACTAAGGTCAGATCTCAACAAACCAGCACTGAGAACGTTTATAATCTGAAAAATTAGCTTGGGGCTTATGTTTGCTTTAGCATGTATGTCACATCAACTGATATGACATACATGTCGCCCGGCCAGGAGCGGAGGTCCTGGCGGGCTGATCCCCGGCTGTCAAGACTGGCAATTGGGACATGGAATGTCACCTCTCTGGTGGGGAAGGAGCCTGAGTTAGTGCGTGAGGTTGAGAGGTACTGGCTAGATATAGTCG
>VUQG01031937.1:0-12073 GCA_015106755.1 Etia nguti | reverse complement strand
ATATTTCCATGTGATCGCAACTCCTACTGCTCAGCCTGGGCCCAGCGGCGCTGTATGATTATTAAAGGAGACACTTTCAAAGACTGTCACCTGAAAGTATGTGCTTTACATGTTTACATACTATTAACAGCTAAGGAAACAAAAACCTCATGAACTGTCACAAATGTTTTTATCCAGTTCTAGTGCAATATTGTACCTCACAACTATTGGCTGTAATCAGCATTTGCAGAGAGTTTTAAAACATGCCAATAAAACATCTGTTCTGGATGTTCTCAAATCCCCAGGTGGACCCAAATCCTTACTACCAGGCCTGCTTGCTTGAGTCCTGCTCCTGTGAGTTTGAAGGGAAGTTCCTGGGCTACTGCACAGCTGTGGCAGCTTACGCAGAGGCCTGTAGCGACCAGGATGTCTGTGTAAAGTGGAGAACACCTGACCTGTGTCGTAAGTTAGGAGTCTTCTTTTAGATATGATTCGGTAGCTATTGGCAGAAAAGTAGCTTTATTTTGACAAAACGTTCTCATTGAAGAGTTGATTATTGTGACAAATGCACTACAATACACGTGCTTAATTTTAATACTAACTGTTTTACATGTCTTCCACTCTTGTTTTACATTATATCTGCAATGTTTATATTTTAAGTCAATTTATTCTTATTTTTTAAAATACATTTAGTCTTAATGACACCTGGAAGGCAGTGTGGATAATGTACTTAATCAAAAAAATCAGCCAATATAATGAAGAATCCAATTCATACAAGATTAGATCATTATTGAAATTGTAAACAGAAACTATAAGTTAGTCTATAATTATTTAACCTGTGAAACTTAAATCTTCAGCCATTTACTGTGACTACTACAACAAACCGGGCCAAAGTATTTGGCACTATGAAGCCTGTGGTAACATGAGAACCTGTGGCAAAGGAATCCTTAGGAACAAGCTTGAAGGTAAGTAAACAATCTCATTATGTTCAAATACATTAAACAACAATAAACAGTATTTGAACATTTTAGAATTATGGGATTTAAAAGATCCACTCTGAAAAGCAAAGAAAAACGTTAATATTTTTTGGCAATTTGCAATGTATTTTAGCAGATATCTTAGCTAGAGGTTTACTCCTTGTGAGCATAATCATGGTACAAAATCAAAATAATTTATAAATGGCGTAAATCTGATGGCGTAAATCTGATGAATATCCATATGTTACTTTTTGTCATTTTCTAATAATTTTCTAATAACCTAATTGACAATTTAGCAAAGACAAAATAATGCTTGGCGATCTTTTATTTTATTACTTTGCTGTTTTAAGAAATAATTTAAAATCCAAATGGCTCACATACATTTTCTGCCACTGTAGTTGCTTCACATAAATCAGTAATATTATTGTACTTTTGAACAATAACTGATTAATCAAACTTTTTAAGATTTGATTAAACAAGATTTTAAGTATCGTTTGATTTCTATTAATTTGTACAAAAACAATCGAGAGTATAATATAAGAATACATTTCTTAATGAAACAGGCTGTTACCCCAGATGTCCAAAGGAGACACCATACTATGATGAGAATGCAGGTGAATGCACCACAATTACGGACTGCTCCTGTTATTTCAATAACACTGTCGTTCAACCAGGAGAAGTGGTGATGATAAACTCTTTTCAATGGTAAGTTGAACACACACACACACACACACATTATTACGTGTGAAACCGTATTAACAACTGGGTATTCTTATTTACTCTTTTATATTACACAGCTCCTGTGAAAATGGGACATTCAATTGTGGTAAGTATGAGATACATTCAATATATATACACTGTTACTAAAATACGATGATTTATTGTGTTCAAACACAAAAAGTAATTAAAGAATAGAAATGGAATCCTTTAATGAAATACTGAGTAAGCTTTGGTTACAGTGTCTTTACAAGTTGTTTATTATATTTCAGATTAAATATGCCTTTCAGAACTTTTTAAAAACAAAAGCACTTACCATCAACTCTATTTAACAGCACCTCCTCCGCCTCCAACAACGACAAAACCTGCTACAACTACACCAATTACCTACACCAATTACCACAGTTCATAGATCCAGTACACCACCTACAGGTGGAACATTGCCAACATCGCCTAGAACCACCTTTACACCAACAACATCTACTGCTACCACAGTTTCTACTGAAAAACCAGGAACAATGCCAACTTCCCCCTCTACAGGGAAAACTACAACTACTTCCCTCACCACTGAGGGACAAACAACAATTCCCACTGCTTCCTCTGCTCCAACAGCAGCTACATCACCCACTTCAGAAACAACATCAACAATACCACCTATTACCTCTAAACAAACAACACTGGTGACATCAAGTGCTCCTGGAACAGGGTCAACAATGCCTATCACCAGCGCTGAACAATCTAGCACACCTGCTACAGGTGGAGCATTGCCAACATCGTCTAGAACCACCTTTACACCAACATCTACTGCCATAACCGTTTCTCTTGAACCACCACGAACAATGCACACTGAAGAGCAAACAACAATTGGCACTTCTGCCTCTTCACCCGCAACAGCTAAATTAACCACTACTAACACAGTGCCACCCCCTACCTCCATTCATACAACAACAGTTAGATCAACTACCTCTACACCATGGGTTACAATGCCTGTCACTGTTACACCATCTGACACAGCTGCTACAAGCGTAACATTGTCAACACTGCCTATCACCACTCCTACTCAAGCAGTTTTTTCTACATTTTCACACAGGGACATGTGGTCACCAAAAACCACCACCACTTTATCACCAACTTCTGTTGCTACTTTAACCACTCCTGAAACATGGTCAACAGTTTCCACCTCCTTTTCTACAATAATGACTACAAATACCAGTTACTCAGCAACTACTGAACATGTGCCAACTGTGCCTTCTACTACCATTATGCCGACAACTTCCCCGTCTACTACCCTAAGTACCATAAATCCTACAGACTTTAATCAAACGAACAGCTACCGAAGCTTCCACATCCCAGGGTAAGTTTTATATATTTGTTGTTCCTGTTACTCTATTCTTCAGTAATGCCAGATGTCACTTTGTTTAATGATCCAACTAAGTTTCAGTTTTTTCTATTTCTACTGTCTCCCACATTTTGCCTACAATCCAACCAGTCTGTGAGTGTATCGACCTGAAGAATAAAAAACGCTGGGCTTGTGGTGAGACATGGACAGAAGACTGCTTCAATAAGAGATGTATGAGTGGGAAGATTGTTTTGACACCAGTGACTTGTCCAAAGCCTACAATTCCCACCTGTCCCAGAGGGCGTGCCACAAAGGTCTCTGATGGATGCTGTGAAACATGGAAATGTGACTGTAAGTTGTGATTCTTCTTTCTTTACCACTATAATTGTCAGTACTATTTTTTCCCTTTTTTTGAAGTGACTGAATTGAGCACACCTGTCAGGGATACATTTCTACATGCACATTTTTATGTTATACCTTCTTGCTGGTGTTTGTCAGATTTATAGTGTACATATTGTTTATTAATGCAAGACTTCAAACAATATAACAATAAATACTTAGAAGTTCTTGGGGCTAGTTACCGCAAATTTGAAGCACCTGAACCAAGGACATGCATCTACTTGTAGAAAGGTTCAGCTGCAATGAATCCTGAGAGGACAAACCCAAACTAAAAGACACAAAGAACACAAGTCAAAGACATGTAGTAGTTGTATATGCTATAAATGCACGGAGAGTGAAAAACAAGAAAGAAGAGAAAGAAGCAGTGTTGCTGCTGCACAGCAAACAGTTTTGATAGGGACGTATCCTTGATGCCTCGTGTTTTCTTGGGAAACAAGCTAAGAGCACCACAGGCGAGTGTGGTCTAACAGGAAATCACAAAATCTACCTATTACAAAATTGTTTTTATTTAAACCTACAGTATATTGTTTTGTACAGTGACTATAACAACATTTTGGTACCGATCCATCTGTTTTAGGCTACTCTGAACAACGTGACCATACAGCCACCATATGAGGAGCACGGGTTGAGGTTTGAGGCCAGGGGCTACAAAGGGCTCATCCATCTCCCAGGAATCCGTTCTTTTGTCTCCCTCACTCCATATTACACGTTGTAGGTAAGCCTGGCCATGGAGCATTTTGTCAACAACACCCAAGGACAATGTGGTGTATGTGGTGGAGCATCATGTATCCGTAAAGGACAACAGATGGAGAATGACAGTTGCTGTGATAAAACCGCCTATGACTGGGTGTATGAAGATCCTCTGAAGCCAGCCTGTATTTCTCAACCAAAGGACATCCCCTGTTATTCTGAGCCAACTCCAGCACCCACTAATACGCCACTTCCTACTACCGCCTGCCCTCCAAGCCCATTATACGAACTGCTACTCCACCCGTAAGCTCCAAACACTAACATACATTCCTGGTCAGGGAATTTGTGTAATAAATGATAAGAAAAACAAACAAACAGCAATAACAACAACAACAACAAGAAAAAGATATTATGGTAAAATTAATGGCTTAAAATATTCAATTCTGTTTTTTTCAGAGTGTTTGAAAATTGCAGCAAGTATGTGAATCCAACCCTTCAAAAGAAGAACTGTGACCTTGACTCTTGCCTGAATCCAAACGGTTCTTGCAATATCTTGGCGCAAGCTGCAGAAGAATGTAAAAATGTAGGTTTCTGTATTGCCTGGAGAGGACTGACTAATGGAGCCTGTGGTATGCAACTTTTCTTGTTTTACAGTTAGTACAGTAAAGCCATGGAACAAGCAATTAAATGTGCCTAACAGACTCACTAGTGTTTTTGTTAAGGTGTTAGATAAATTCTTCCTGAAACTGAAAGTTACCTTACTAACTTCAGTGACCTCGATCACATTGCAGATATGTCATGTCCATCTGGGCTGGTCTACAGAGAATGTCATAAAAAGCAGGATGACTTCTGTCATGGATGGTAAAAAAAACCCAACTTTTACCTAATGAATGTTGTTATACTTGTCTTTCACATCTTACACAATCCAGTGCAGGTTGTCTAGATATTCACTATTTAGATATTTTCTCTGGTTTGGTTGTTCAGAGTGCGTTATCCCGGAGCTTCCCTTGAAAAGAGCACTGCAGGTTGTTTCTGTCCGAACAACCTGTTTAGAGCTGGACCTCACTCAGACATCTGTGTGTCCGACTGTGCCTGTGAGTAATATCATGTATATTGGTGATAATGACACCTAGGTCTTTGTTTAAACTCTTAATCACGAAATTAAGTAAGTCAAGCGAGTTTCTTTGATTTTTTTTTTTCTCCTACAGATTGCAAAGGACCAAGTGGAGAACCCAAATTTGTAAGTCTCTTTCACCAGTTTAGAATTTATACCAGTTTAAAAAAAACAAAACAACTCATCTATGATGGATTGTACATAGATTCAGAAATATTTGTGTACCCTTCTTCCAGCCTGGTGAGGAGTGGGTGTCCAATTGCAACCTGTGTTCATGCAACAACCAGACTCGGACAGAGGAGTGTTATCCAAAACCTCCTGAGCCAGTTCCTCTCTGTGGCCCCAATGAAGTGTTGGTGACCTCCTCCTGTTGTGGTGATCAGATGTGTGGTAAGAACTAACACTTCAAAGTTTTTCATGTATTCAGGTTTAAATTATTTATATTTCATCTGATCTGATTTTTACATTCTTAAACAATAACTACAATTATTTAACAATAGCAATGGAAGCAATGACTGATAGAATTGTGTACAAATATGCAGTGAACATTAAAAAAAGAAAAGAACAAAGTCAAATGTGACATCAGGAAAGTGAGGCATGCTCCTGCGGATGACTTGCTGCTACTTTGGTTGCATCCTGAACAAGTTTGCAGGCCTTCCATTAATGTGTTAAATGCATACAGACACTACCTTAATGCAACACAGATTAATGTCTCAATCAGGGTTAAAAGACAATAAGTCACAATAATTTCTATTGCGAGCTACAGTAGTATAGTAGTGTCTGTGTACAGGCAGGGGATTAGCCGAGTTGTGCTGCTGCTAATCTGATACTTAACACAACTCAGTTCAAAACATCAGCAGATTTTACATGAGCTATTATGGCTGACATCCAACGTCGAGACAGTATAAAGCAGGATTTAAGTGAGTGAGCCAATCAACATCAACATTTAAACCAACCTAAATTTAAATTGATATCTGCTATCCATATCTGGGGCAGGGATAGCTCAGTAGGTAGAGTGGTGGCCCCATGATTGGAAGGTCGTGGGTTCGATTCCCCTGAACAGCTACCCTGAGGTACCCCTGGGCAAGGTACCGTCCCTACACACTGCTCCCTGGGCGCCCAATGGCTGCCCACTGCTTCACTGAGTGAATGGGTTAAATGCAGAGAGGAATTTCCCCACGGGGATCAATAAAGTATACATTATTATTAATGTAACCTAACATGCCAATTTGATATTTTTTGAGTTTGTTAGAAGCGTTGCATTTGAAATAATCTTCCTTTAAAAAGTAATGTTACTCCCTTTATGCTCACCCTGCTTCTGTAACGCTAGCTAGAGGCTGAGGTAACGTGACTATAATTTATGGACATCTGCACCAAAAATGCTGATTTTTCAGATTATTCCAGCTCGCTTTAACCCCAGAGTATAGTGCTATAAATGATGTCACGTTAGACTATCGTGTATGATAAGTACTGGAGTTGTTCCCTCCATTTAGGTTCAAAGCATTTAGAAGTTTGAAGGTGCATTAATCCCCTCAAATGTGTGAAACTCAAACAAACAGTCCGTTTTTAAAATGTAATAATGGATTAAAAAAGTTTTTTTGTAAAAATGACAAGACGATATTTTTGGTAAAAATGTAGGGAGAAAAAATAAAACGTTGCCAGAAAAATAAATACTCAAGTAACGTACAGATACCTGAAAATTCTATTTAATTACAGTAACAAAGTATTAGTACTTGATACAGAAAGTAACTTCCTGTTTCTGCAGATTTTTAGGTAAAGGCATTCTTGTTGTTTGTAATGGGTTAAATTGGTTAGATGGGTTTGTAATGGGTTTCTGTATCTTATTGTACATCTGTATAGTGACAGTATATGCATTCTATTCTATTCTAAAGATGAACATTACTGCACTAAGGGTTTTATTGCTGCTTGTGTGTGTTCTTTGTGTCACCTATAGCCATAGATGGCAATGATGTTAGTGTATCCTGAAGTGGACTGCAACACCCCCAGAAGTAACCAATGTTAACTCATTCAGTATTAATGTGACAAGAGATTGTGTCTTTTTTTAAATTTTCTTTTTCAGTTGAGAAGACATGCAGTTATAATGGACGTACATACAAGGTGTGTTGTGTTTAAACTCTGTGTAATTTTCTCATGTTATTATTTGAGAAAGATTTCTTTTTCCTCCTTGAAAATCAGTTCAAATTTGGAGTACAACAACAGTGGCCGCTCATGTTTTCTATCTTTGCACATGTAGTTGGGAGACAAATGGAAAGATGCTGCCCATCCCTGCATGTCATTTAGCTGCAGCAGAGATGGCATTCAGACTGAGACCAAAGTCTGCCCCAACCAAAGCTGCCCTGAGGTAATGTTATCCTAGTAACTGCAAAATCAGTAATAATAAATACATATTTTACTGCATTTACCCTTTATTGTACATTTCTTGCAATGAAAAGTGTATTTTAACTTGTGTGATTAGAGTGTCTTATTACAGGTTTTTTTCATTCCTATGTTTAAAGACTAAGCTCAGCAGAGTGGCTTAACATTAGTATTATTTTCTTGTTTTGCAGGAGGACAGAATTTGGGATGACCAGCACTGCTGTTATACATGTAAGTGAAGAAAATACTGAAGCGATTTATGCCAACTTTGTTACACTGAACCTTTTTCCTCTTTATAGAATTTTGACCCTGCAACTCACATTTTAGCCTGTGCATTTAGAATCTTGAGACTGACCGCGTCTCCCATTCTTTTCTATAGAAATTTGTACTTTTTTTTTTATTCGAGCCATCTTGGTCATCACAAACAGCAAATTATACTGCAAATATTAATTAATATAAGTGTATTTTGGGTTATATTAGTGCATGATTTTAACCCTTAAATGTCACACTCATCACACTGACTCTTCTTTTACGTCTGTTCCAACTCCAGGTACTCAGAGATGCGCTGCTAGGATGTCCAGCATTAACATCACCATTGACAACTGTACCACTGTCATACAGATGCCTGTGTGTCAGGGACAGTGTGCATCTCAGCCAAGGTGAGACTAAATGAAGCTGTCAATAGCAGTAGCTACGACATGTGAATTTTAGATATTTTTATAAATTTTAAATCCTGTTCTTTTCCTCAATCCCACTCCCCTCTCCTCCCATCTGTCTCTTGCAACAGGGTGGTGTTACAAGGCACCCTGCTAATGCAGGAGAGCGTATGCTGTCTGGAGCAGAGCTCGGAGAATAGACCAGTGACTCTGCAGTGCGATGACCACTCTACCAGGCAGTACACCTACAGGCATATCACCAGCTGTGTGTGTAGATCTGAAAAGTGCATCAAACAAAAAAGCTGAGAATCAATCAGTTTACAGCTTATCCGTTAGATTTTCAAATTAAAACCTGTTGTCTGGATTAATGATAAAGATAATTTTGTTCTTCATGTAATGCTGAATCTACTTTCTCTCAAATAAAGCAAATTGTTTACTGATCAGAAAACTATGCAGTATTCTTCTTTTTTCAGTTTGTAAAACACAAAAATGAATAACCATTAACCTGGTAATACCAAACTACAAAAAAATGAGAGGTTACAGTGGTGCAGTAGTATTCACATGAACTTAGCTTCCCAGAGGTGGACTCATATCAGGTTCTACACACAGCTCAGGGATTATTAAGGCAATCACATACATATAACTACAAACTGAAATTGCACAACACATATTGGAATATGGAATATTTTTGAGATTACAGATTGCAAAAATTTAAAATTGGGGTATATCAAATTGATAACACTGACACAATGTATACTTGATTACTAGTCATTGTTTGTTGAAATACCAGCTTCATTCATTTTAAGTAAAGTGAACATGTAAATTGTGCAAACAAATTTGAATTCTCAGATTAGTTAAAAATCTCCTTGTGCTATGGCTTCCTCCCACAGTCCAGTGGGTTAGGTTAACTGGTAAGTCAAAGATAGCCATAGGTGTGAATGTGAGTATGAATGGTCTTTCTGTGTTAGCCCTGTGACAGACTAGCACCCACTTAGTGCGTACTCTACCTTTCGCCCTATGACAGCTGGTACTCTAATCCCACCGTGACCTTGGAAGAAAATGGATTGATGGATAACATCACAGTTGCAGTAAGCTAGTATTGGAGAAGCAAAGTTACAACTCTTTATATACAGCAGAGTCCTGCCAGCTACAAGAAGTCTTCAGCTGCCACTACTTCTCGTCCCACAGGGACTTTAAGACACAACAGTTTTTGTGCAAATGAAAAGCACATTTACTAATTTGTGCACCAAACGTTCTTACCCATGATCAAACACTAATGCGATCATTCTGATTTATTCCAACCTCCATGGGGATCCAGGCGAACTGTTGACGACAGTGTGCAGGTTAGCCTGGCGAGCTTGACTGATGCCAGAGTTGGGACAAACAAACTTTCCTTCAGGCCATATAAACACTAGCAGTAGTAGTCATTTTAAAAATATGTGTTTAATTTTCAAAGATGGCCAGGGCTTCATTTGTTTATAGAAATGGTCAGAGGGAATTTGTAAAGTATGCCCAAATTCAACCACAAAGCAATTGATTTCTGCATGAGTTGTTTGTATGCATGATTTATGTGTTTGCACTATTCTGTCTCTTATTGTCTGTTATCAGAAAATTAGATGGCACTAGTTAGTTAGTTAGCTTTGCAACAAAAATCTTCTTTAGTCTAGTAAGCTGCTTTCAGTTGCTCCCTTATTCACAAGGGGTAACCAGAATGGGTTGCTCCTTATGCTTGATTTTTTCAGACTTTTAAAACAGATGTACAACCTGCCATATCCCGAAAGGAGACAAAAATCCCTTTGGGGAGTGAACTAAGGTGCTTTCTCTTGTTAGGTAAATGTGTAACCAACTACACAGAGCCATTTCCAAACATATTTTGTTTGACAGTGATTAAATACAAAAAGGAAGTAAAGGGACATTTAAAAAAAAAAAAAACCTTTTGTATCTGACCACATGGTGATACTACCATATCATCGTGCTTGACAACCTAAAAGAAAAACCCCTGTCATGGTCCGGAGTCTCATGACTCCATGTTTATGATTTGTGTTTATCAATTTTTAGAGTTTTCTGGTGTTTCTGTTATTATTTTTCCAGTGTTTAGGCGTTCTCTGTGCTCCCCTTGTGTTCATGCAATTTTACTTTGACGGTCCCTTGTCTCATGTTTGTGTCTCTAGCCTTGTCTCCCCCTAGTCTCGTCAAGTGTGATCAGTCCCAGCTGTGCTCTCCTCCTGTGTCCCATTCCCTCGTTATCCCTCAGTGTATTTTAGCCCTGTGTTTCTTTCTGTCAGTGTCCCATCGTACCTTCATGTTGTGTGTGTTTCCCTCCGTGCTCCTCGTCCCTAGTTTCCAGGGTTCCTAGTTTTTAGTATTAGTCTCCAATTTCTAGTTTTGGTTTGTTTTTTGCAAGTTTATTTTTTGTGAGAATTATGCTACTGCAATAAAGCAGCCTCTTTAAGTTTATTCCTCCGTTGAGTGTTTTGCGTTTGGGTCCTACATCTTGCCTGCCGCACAACGCTTTCATGACAACCCCATTTCAAACCCCCGACCAGTGGCAGCTGGGATAGGCTCAAGCCACTCTGCAACCCTGAAGTGAATATGCAGTTTTTCAGAAAATCGATGCCCGTTTATAACCTGCAGTTTATGAGAGTAATCTTGACGTATATGGACAATATATACGTCATATATAATATTTTTCTAGTGGACCCTCATATGGTTTCCAGTTTCCGGTTGAGTGAACGCTGGAGCGACTTGCTGCTGCTACTCACTGATATACTTTTATATATATTTTTTGATATATCTTAACAATTTTAATCCTTCAAGTCTTCTATTGACACTACTGGCGATCTGGCAAATTTTGCTAGTGCCTGAGTATTTTGGATCTAGTTCATCTGCCTGTTTGTTTTGGCTGTGGTCTCCCACGGATTCGTACACCTGACTGTTTGGCTTACCAGCGTCTTGTCCGTGATGTGGCCTGGCAGGATTTGCGTATTGTTCATGTGGGTTTGGATTTTTACGTCATTGGTCTACCGACCTAGTGCTGGACTTTACCAATACACAGCTGACGAGCTTCTCCAACTCCATTTTCACCTGGCTGCTCCACCACTGGCTGCGCTTCATCTCCACACGGATATCACATTCCTCCTACATTCATCGGGGCTCTCGCCGGAATTTTCACCATGGTAACTCTAAGGCTGGGCATACACTGTGCGAGTTTTGGCTCATTTTGAGCCAATTTTTCAGTTGTGCGACCGTTTTGGTGATCGGCCCGAGTTTCGCCTTCACCGTGTGTCGTGCATCGTGGAATATACGTGGGGTAACAAGAAGCGATTAACACCTCACGACCAGCTCCCGATCATCAATCGCTTGGTCGTAAGAAAATCAAACCTGCTTGAAATCCTGTCGGCCGTCGTGAGGGTGTCACCACAGCCTCTCACACTGCACACGTGCAAACACAGAAATGAAAGTGAAAAGACGGAGTAGCATGGCAGTGCAGCGTGTGATCTGGACACAAGCGATGGAGGCACAAGTTGTAGAACTTTGGCAAGCTCATCAGAGCCTTTTCGATGTGGCCTCACAAAATTATCACGACCACAGCAACCGTGAAAATAGTTGGATTTACATTGCTGCTCAATCACAGCTGCCTGATCAATGTTTTTCATTAGCAATTTGGCAAAGTTGATGGTGGCGGTGTGCATGTCTGTGTGAGTGAAAGACAGAGAGGGAGAGAGAGCGAGAGACAGAATTTCTGTTATAACCTTCATTTTATGGACGCACAGTGTGAGCACTCAGGTCGCATCAGAGCATCGGGCCGTATAGTGTGAGACCCTGC
>VUQG01031930.1:0-22452 GCA_015106755.1 Etia nguti | reverse complement strand
TGTTGGGGAAAAAAAATAAAAAAAAAAAAAAAAAAAAAAAAAAGTGAACATGTAAAACTGTGGGGTTAAGCGATACGGTTGAAAAATTTGGGTGCACCTAACTTTTGTGCTGGTGCACCTAAGAAAAATAGTTAGCCGCACCAGTGCAACCGTGGCAAAAAGTTAGTCTAGAGCCCTGATACAGTTTAATTTACACCAGTTGTGTGCGTTATGATGTGGAGGGGACTTACCGTTGTACCCTAAGAAGGTTATGTAGAGATAATAACCAATGGCAATCAACCATAGAGTGTTCCCGACAAAATATCCCAGGAACCAATCTGAATTTATCACCACAATATCTAAAAACACACAAAACAACAAACAAGAAGAGTCATTCCTGCTGTAATGTATCTATGGAGAAATTGTCAAGACTAAATGTTAACAACCAACATGGCACAAGATTAAAGAAAACAATTTAAGAAATGTAGTGAAGCAAGAGCATCATAAACGTTTCTTTAGCCCTTTAAATCTCATTTTAATGGTACTGACGAGCATTTGTTGGTTTGAATCAGATGACTTCATGTCACACATGCTGATTAATCTCATACATATCTACAGGCTACTCACGGTTGATGAAGAAAAGTTGCAAGAAGTGCAGGATAACTAAAAGCGGGTAGAAAGCATTGAGGTGAACATCAAATGCGTAGCCCCACTCCACGTCAAAGTTTCTGCTGGGATGTTTCAGCAGGTACCTGTTGCTGACTACCCTGGAGAAGAACACATAAGATTTGGCATGCAGTAAAGAACAAACAATGCGCCTTAATTACAGTAAATAAGAAGAAATCTCATTAATTTACTCAATCCTACTGCTCACCACATTACAGTTGATATGAGCAGACCGACTCCTATACAGTCAACAAAGACAACCCAGAGCAGCAGCTTCAGCGTCTCCACAACTCCCATGTCCAACACAAGACCGAAGCCTATTGTAGACACTGTACAATAACACAGGGAGTTTTTAGGCATCATAGCAGAAAGCCAACATCGGGGTTTCACTGGCAGGACAAGTGATTGTTTAAATCTAGTCAAACAGAGTAGGTTAGAGGTAAAATTCACAAACATCTTCATCAAACCTTGACCACAGTGCTGTTTAATTATTATGGGGAATGAGAATTGACTTACCACATAGCCAGATGCTGAGCAGGACCAGAAAAGCAGGATCGTCTCTGGCCCACTGATCTTTAGTCTGTTTCCTGTACTGGAAGTTGCGGTACACCCTCTGTGGAGAGGTAAACAGGTAAAGCATCTGCCACAGGGCGAACTCAAAGTCCATTTGTCTGAAATGAAGCAGCCGCCGCAGGTACTTGTAGCGCTTCGCACCCGCTGTGTGGCGTGCAGCGTCCCTGGAAGCCAGGGCGCCGTTGCTGTTTGTGGTCGGCAACATGGTGCTGAAAATCAGATGAGAAGAGTGAAAAGTGAAAAGGACTCTAACCTGAGACAAAATTCAGATGAACTTATAACTATACTGTATTATGCCATTTTATGCCTACTCGCAAAGCTTCCAGAGTAATGATGGATGATTTACATGCATTTCCACTAGTTTTTATTACACCTGACATGCTCTGTGTGATACCTTTGCCATATAAATGTGCTTAGACGGTTAGTATGAAGGATTTGGTGCGTGACTGTAAAATTGATAAGGAACCCACAATAAAGGTATTTTGGTAAAACCACAGACAGCCATAGAAAAGTTCATCAAGCTTAACTCCTAGACGATGCCCTACAGCCTAGTTATATATAAGCTGTACCTTAGCTGTAAATTCAGGTTTCAAATTTGGCACATAGTCCTGCAAAGCGAACTTGTACACCATATCTTCTAACCTGTAATATTATATATGTCCTACAGCAAGTTATGACTGATAAGGTTCAAGCATTCTTGGCTTTCTTCAATAAAAAAACATCTGCTTAAAAAGAACAGCACAGAAGAAGCTATCTGGTGCATTTTCACTAAGTTGGATCAAACATCTACACATTATGTAAAGTCATCTTATATGTATCAATTAAATAAGATACATACTGTATAATAATAGTGACTTCCGCCATAAACACTGATATGTTTTAATCTCCTTGTCGCTATGTTTGCTAGCAGACACAGTTAGCATGTTGCTAGCTACTTTAATAAGATGAGACGGCCCGTTAAGTCTCACCAGCAATAACCATAACGCAAATTGAACAGTAGCTGTTTAGTTTTTTGGTAAACGACTCAAATTCCTCACTTAAAGACCAAATTACCTGTTTCTCTTGTAGTCCTTCACATGAGAAAGCACAAACTATTGCCCGTTTTCTGTAGCTGTTTGCATACGATGCTTCCTGAACTGTCGCGAAAATGCACACGTAGATAGTTCCGGTAAAGTTCTCTTCCTCATGGGAAATGTAGTCAAAGGTGAAGGCTGAACTTTCATACGGTGAGAAAGGCTCCAGTATGGCGATTTAAAACGCCGTGTAGTTATCAATGGTTTTTGTTTTGTTTTGTTTTGTTTTTTTTCCCCAAACACAGACCAATATATCATTACTTTGTTCCATATTATTAATACATTTTATATCCATAAGATGAAATTTACAAACCGAGTTCAGTTTCTTTTTTTTTCAAATACCGTCATATCTTAAAAAAGGAGATGTAAAATTTTATTTTACATTTTTAGTTTACTTTAATTTTTTAATTGTTTAAATATTATTTTAGAAGTAAAAGGAAGGAAGGAAGGAAGGAAGGAAGGAAGGAAAAAGTGTCGGGGACATTGCTATATTGAAGCTACAGACTGTAAATAAAAACTGTAATTTATGCTAAATGTTAGTGTTTGAACGAATTTAAGTCTTTTATTGTGAAAATTGTGACCTCGTATTCAAGCGGAAACACGACATCCTGCTATTTCCGCTAACGCCATAGCCGTTTCAATTGGTGGTATAACGAAGTTCACCGCTGTTCTGGTCAAGAAGGCCAAATAGCGAAAGGTAAGAACCAAACAAATGTGATGCATACATGAACGCATCGACATATATGTGTAATTCAATGGAAGGAAACGAAAAAGGAAATATTTGAGCTTATAACTTCAGTTACCCTCTACGAACATGCAGCGTCTCTGTGTCCTTGAGTAATACTGTTAGCTGTCGCTGTTAGCCCGCAGCTCATTAGCACATCCACAAAAGCAGAGTATTATTTAAAGCCTGTGTGCAGTGCTGTTTGATGTTTTGTTGTCTCGATATCATTTGTAAATTCTTCATTTCTCTGTATTATTTTTGTTAAAACGCTGACCACTGAAATCACGACCAATAACACTTGTTATTGTTGACAGCTGCAAAGCCAGAAGCACTGGGTACCGTGGCTCAGGAGTAGGAGTTTGTCATCTAGACTAGACTTACTGAATCCAACATAACAACCATGTAATAAATCCTATCTGTATGTGTAAAAATGTGATTATGTAGTAATTTGTCCACCCTATGAGAAAGAAAGTCTCGTGAGAATGGTTCGTGCAGTTTGTAATAAAGTAGGACACTTGTATTACAAACTTGTAACGCTGCAAATATATAGTTTATTACGTGCATGATGCCACTGCTGAGGACCTCAGGTGTTTTACAGATGTACACTGTAACTTGCCTTGTGAGCGACTTGATTTTGCATGTTTCTTTTATTGGTCCTCGGCATTTTCAGAATATAGATGGGGACAAAAGTGGCAACAGCAAAGCCCTTTAGTGCACTGTCGTTTTTCTGCACTGTAGTGATTGTGTTATGAAAACACGAGTAAAGACCTGGCATTTATGCTTGCTTTCTCCTTCGCAAACACTTATGTACACTTTTAAGTAATTATGATGACTTCAGCATTAGCACATTGAGTAGCTGTCATATGTTTTCTCTCACAGAGTCATGTTGCGACTGCCAACCGTTGGCCGGGCTCTAGCCGGAGCCGCCAAGGGCAGCCTGGCTTCTTCCAACCCAGGTATGGTCTGTGTGTTAGAGTCGAGCAGTTAATGCAAGTTTCTAAATATAGCACCTACTGTATCCATGTAACAGGCATAAAAATGTGCATGTTGATTGAGTAGGATCTTTTCAGTTAATTTTTCTTTCTATGTTCATGCACTTCAAGTGCGTACCCCAGTGCGTGCGGCCAGCAACATGGTGGAGGTGTTTGTGGATGGGAAACCAGTGGAGGTGGAGCCTGGAACTACTGTGCTGCAGGTACGAAAGCTTCAGCACACAACTTTACTGCAAGCTGTTGTAGATGTCACCTAGTGTTGCCAGTTCATGCTGTGTAGTACTTTGTGGTATCTGTGTTTTCATGGCAGTAATTTCGTGCATCAGACTGAATCAAAGTGGATCTGAGCTTCATATTCCAAAATGGACTCAAATACACCAATTCTGTATCTAACAGGTAGCCAGTGTAGAGTAGCGAGGATAGGGGTGATGAACAAATGGGTCAGTCTTAGGTGGCTAGCTAATCTCTGGATTAAGTTTTGGCCTAGTTTTCAAACACTATGAAATAACACCATGCAGTCTGGATTTATGATTCCTTGAAGCACCAGTGGACTGGGCAGTAACCACTAAGGACAGCTCAACTGACATTTAGTCACTTTCCTGTTTTATAAAGGAATATTAGTGCAATAGGAATGCGCATATTTTAGCAAAGCTTTGACTCATCTGTTAGTCATTTTCATACTTTAATTCTAAAGAAGGCAGACCACAAAATTAGCAAG
The DNA here is from genome assembly GCA_015106755.1 of Etia nguti. Lineage (NCBI taxonomy): Eukaryota > Metazoa > Chordata > Actinopteri > Cichliformes > Cichlidae > Etia > Etia nguti. The sequence goes on along the minus strand of VUQG01031930.1, from coordinate 17,727 downwards.
AAAACATAAAATACCCGGCAATCTATTCACCAAAGCCTGGATTGTAAGTCCACGTCACGTATATTAACCAAACTGTTTTGTTTCTTTTACTCGCTAGGCCTGTGAGAAGGTCGGGGTTCAAATCCCCAGGTTCTGTTACCACGAGCGCCTCTCTGTGGCAGGAAACTGCCGCATGTGTCTGGTGGAGATTGAGAAAGCACCAAAGGTAACGTCAGGCTCCTGTTTATACTTGATGAAAAGGATTTTAGCTGAGACTGAGTTTAAGATGCTTTGGGACCATTCTCAGTGTAAATGATTAGTGATTTATTTGTAATGTATGCATGCCATGTCATGTGCCCTCAGCCAGTAGCAGCCTGCGCCATGCCCGTCATGAAAGGCTGGAACATCCTCACCAACTCAGAGAAAACACGAAAAGCCAGGTACAAACTGTAGTCTCTGTGTGGTTCTAGCTTAATTTTATTCAAACTTTGGGCACGCTTTGAAAACATCAAGTTAAACTAAAGACATGTATTCATGTGTTTGTGTCTCATCAGAGAGGGAGTAATGGAGTTCCTGTTGGCCAACCACCCACTGGACTGCCCTATTTGTGATCAGGGAGGAGAGTGTGACCTGCAGGTAACCTTGCCAAAGTGTAATTTAAGCTATTCTCATGAGGGCATTTAGATCAAAGGATCAGTTTTTTCCCATCTTATTCTTCTCTTTTCTCAGGATCAGTCCATGCAGTTTGGTTCAGACCGCAGCCGCTTCTCAGAAGGAAAGAGAGCAGTGGAGGACAAAAACATCGGGCCTCTCATTAAAACCATCATGACCCGCTGCATCCAGTGCACGCGCTGCGTCCGGTGAGTGTGTCGTACATGTCAGTCAGGATTAATGTAATAACGTGGCATTAGCAGCGATGTAATGTGGCAAAAGACACATTACATTCATTGAAGGTCCACAATTCCTTTATAATTGTGTTTGAAGCTACCTAGAAACCGAACTTAAGGATATAATAAAGACAGATAACACACTCATTCATCTAAAACACACACATACATGCACAGTGCTAGACATCGACGTGCACTTCAAGAGGGAAAGGTCACAGTAATTCAAGAAGATATTGGACTTCCGTAATAAATGGTGAGTAAATAACTAAAAATAGTGTTGAAAGATTTGATGTACGATGATTGATCCAGGATAAAAGCAGTTCATGCTTTGATGGACCTGTAACATTTGCGTGGAGGTGGATATTAAAATAGCATGCCCTGCCTGCGTGTGTTTGTAGTTTTGCCAGCGAGATCGCCGGCGTTGAAGACCTGGGGACGACAGGAAGAGGAAACGACCTACAGATCGGGACATACGTGGAGAAGATGTTGATGTCGGAGCTGTCGGGCAACATTATTGATGTCTGTCCTGTGGGAGCGCTCACCTCCAAACCTTACGCCTTCACTGCAAGACCGTGGGAGACCAGGTAGGAAAGGGTCTGATGCTCGATTGTATTTATTTAACACGAGCTCCCTTGAACTTCCTGAAGCAGTTTTACGTCATGTTGTTCTGCTGTCTTTGCAGGAAAACCGAGTCAATCGATGTGTTGGACGCTGTCGGCAGCAATATTGTCGTGAGCACACGAGGAGGTGAGGTGATGAGGATACTGCCCAGGCTCCACGATGACATCAATGAGGAATGGATCTCTGATAAGACCAGGTAATACAGAAGTGGAAATAAAGTCCCACACTTTATAATCATCTTTAGAACAGTTGGGTGTTTTTTTTTTTTTTTTTTTAAATATATAGATATATATATTCCACTGTACCTGAGCTAAACTGTATCTGCAGGTTTTCATATGATGGCTTGAAGAGGCAGAGGCTGACCCAACCAATGGTGAAGGATGAATCAGGTCAGCTGACCCCGAGCACCTGGGAGGACGCTCTCACTCGTGTTGCTGGAGCAGTAAGTGCTTTTGCTTCTTTATTGGCTCTTGCTTGGTAATTAAATTAATCATAATTAAATTTCGGGGAACTTTAAGGTGTGTTGTTGTTTTGTATTCAGGAAATTTGGGGTCATCATCATGGATAAATGTTTATGTTTGTGCAGCTGCAGAGCGTGCAGGGCAGTGAGGTGGCAGCCATAGTGGGAGGGATGGCGGACGCTGAAGCTCTGGTCGCCCTCAAAGATCTCCTCAACAGACTCAACTCAGAAAACCTGTGCACTGAGGAGCTGTTCCCGATGGCAGGTGCAGGGTAAGGAAGAGCCTCCCATCATCCCTTAGGTGCAAAAATACATGGCTTTATTAGCTGACAGTGTTATTTTTTTACACCTTTTTTCGCTTTCTGCAGCACTGACCTGCGTTCCAACTACCTGCTAAACTCTCGCATTGCTGGCATTGAGGACTGTGACCTGCTGCTGCTCGTGGGAACAAACCCTCGCTATGAAGCCCCGCTGTTCAATGCCAGAATCCGCAAGAGGTAAACACATATCACAGCTAACGGTTTGTTATTTAAATTTAAGTTTTAAGTTTTGTTTTCAAAAAAAGTTTGGTAATTGTTATTTCCTCACTCCATCAGCTGGCTCCATAATGAGCTGCAGGTTGCCATGGTGGGCCACAAGGTTGACCTGAGTTACACGTATGATCACCTAGGAGAGGACACTTCAGTCCTGAAGCAGCTGGCCAATGGCACACATGCTTTCTGCAAGGTAATGGACACGCAGGTGGTCCGGTGAGATTCACTTCAGTTAAATTTTATTTCTATAGAGCCAAATCACAACAACAGTCACCTCGAGGTAAAGATGCTTGAATATATAGAGAATAAACTCCGACAATCAGATTGCCCGCTATGAGCGAGCATTTGAAGACGGTGGGAAGAAAAAACTCCCTTTTAACAGGAAGAAACCTCCAGCAGAACCAGGCTCAGGCAGGGGCAGTCATTTGCAGACTGAATATCTTCTTTTCCGATCTCTCCTGGAAGGTCCTTTCAGCTGCCAAGCGTCCAGTTGTGGTTGTGGGCAGCAGCGCTCTACAGAGAGAAGATGGAGTTGCAATTTTGAGCGCCGTCTCCACCATTGCTCAGAACGCCCGAGCCAGCAGCGGAGTGGAGGAGAGCTGGAAAGTCCTTAACGTCCTGCACAGGTACAGCTAAGCAGCTGATTTCAAGTAACCCTAATGCAATGAGATACAGTAGATGCTCATACTGTGTGTGTGCGTACCTGTGTGTATGTGTGTGAGAGCAGGGTGGCGAGTCAAGTGGCTGCCCTCGATCTGGGCTACAAGGCTGGAGTGGACGCCATCAGGAAGAATCCACCTAAAGTGCTTTTCCTGCTGGGAGCTGATGCCGGCTGCATCAGCAGAGCTGACCTGCCCAAAGACAGCCTCATCATCTACCAGGGTACACACACACACACACAGATTTGACAAACCAGATGCTGCTATGAACATGAATGAACATCAGTTCGTAACCCCTTCAGGTCATCACGGTGACGTAGGAGCACCAATGGCAGACATCATCCTACCCAGTGCTGCATACACGGAGAAAAACGGCACTTATGTCAACACTGAAGGCAGGAGCCAGCACACCAAGATAGCCGTCACTGCTCCTGGAATCGCCAGAGAGGACTGGAAGATCATCAGAGCTTTGTCTGAAGTAAGCAGGAAGTATTTCGAGTATTCTGTACTGATCTTCACTATTAACGCGAAACCAGTCATCTTAACGTCTCTGTTCGTTTACAGCTGACGGGTGTAACGCTGCCCTACGACTCATTAGATGAGATCCGATCCAGGCTAGCCGAGGTCTCTCCTAACCTGGTCCGTTACGACGATGTAGAGGAGGCGAACTACTTCAAACAAGCCAATGAGCTCGCTATGGTACAGAAACACTCACAGTTAGTTGGTCTGCCTCTGATTTTCCTGACATCTTGATTCAGCTGTTTATCTCCTCACTCTGTTCCTCTCAGACTGTGAACCAGGACCTCTTAGCAGCTCCTCTGGTGCCGCCTCAGGTTACAGTAAAGGACTTCTACATGACAGGTATGTTTGTTTATTTTTTAATATATATTTAATAGCTGTTTCTTTCAAAATAATGGACAAGCAAATATGTATCATAATCTGTGCTGCTTCTTTCTGTGTTCAGACTCCATCAGCAGGGCTTCTCAAACAATGGCGAAGTGCGTCAAAGCCGTCACAGAAGGAGCCGCTGCCGTCGATGAGCCATCTGTTTGCTGAACACCTGATAGGACAACAGCTCCGCCTTTTTCCTCTGAAACAACACACGTCTCTGAACTTTGTGTTGCTCCATAAGTTGAAGTGGCCCTCGATGCTTGTGTATACTGTTGAATCGTTTTCGCCGCTGAAAACCAGCTTTGTTGAATAAATCTGAGAAACATACAAAATATAAATAAAATCCTAAAAATGTCTTTACTCCAGTTTTAAGGTGTTTTTTTTCCTTTGTTGCATTATTTTAATAACATTCAAATGATATCACTTATGACGCCTTCCAAATGCTTTAAAATCAAACAAGTCCTCATAATCTTCACTTTATTTTTGCATTGTATGTTTTTTAAAATATGTATTATATTACTAGACTCTAGAAATGAAGTAATAAGTTAGGATCATGCTAATTTTATGCCTGTCAAAAGGGATTAGTTTTTATACTGATGAGTAGTTTAAAGAAGACACTATGCTCAATTACAACACCCTCGTTTTAGTTTTGGACTCCTGTAGGATTTCTGCATGTTCTGAGTTAAAATAGTCCTTATTTACACTGAGCTGCGGTGCGGCTCCTCACTTGATCCACTGTTGGAAACAAGTTTTAGCTCCTCTCCCTTCCTTTCTTCTGATTGGCTGCTCCTCACAAACAAAAGACTTCCACAGCAGGTGGTGTCACTGAGATGGCCATATAAGGACGTCCTATCTCTATGGCATGTAGAGCCAAGTGCAGAAAACAATGTGTGAAGCCTGAGCTTTTGGCTCACAGACTGACTTCATGTTTTATATGAGCATCCAGCATTGAAGCTGTATGTCTACATGACAGAAGGTAAAGAAAAGCACGATGGGTTTCACATCTTCCTTCTGAAATGTAGCTGTGTAAAAGTTTTTTAATACGCATTCTAAAACAGACAGAAAAACAAGAAACACTTGAACTCCAAAATACGCTCTCAGCCCACTTATTCCAAAAACATCTCTCCAGCTCACTTGACATTCTGAAATTGAAGTGTGTACACTCAGAGGCAATCACCTGAGTCTCAAAGTTATTATAGTGAGGCTTGAGATCATTCTGGATTCTGGGTCGATATCTAGTGTCAAAGAACTTCTGTAGATACAGGCGAGCTTTTGATGTGATTAAGTAGTTAAAGGAGTGCCTGTGTGTGTTCTCAATGGATCCAAAATAGGATTTGCGCTCAGAGTTGGACACCATTCCCGCAGACAAATGGCTCCTGTCATATGCCGTTCCCTGAGAGAGAGAGAGAGAGAGAGAGAAAGAGGGGGCAGAGGGACACAGTGGAGGAGAGGAGACAGTCTCATCTGTCCACTCTCTGTCTGCTCAGTGTCTAAGACCGGGCAGCGAGTTCATTTTTTTTTTTTTACTATTCCCCATATCTGGAATTTATTTCCACTTTATGGTCAGTACTATTGCAGTAGTAATTTTTCTATTGAGTTTATAGCTTCGTTGTCCGTGTTCTTTCTCAGTTCTTTGAAACTGTGTGGTTTTTTATTATTTTAACATTTACTTTTGTGTTGTCTCCCTAAGCTGGCTCGGCGTCCTCTGCTCTTCCCTGCAGGGCGTCAATCAGGGACAAACAGCAGGGCACACGCTGGACTAATTTTGGCTACAACAGGAAAATGGTTCCAGTTAAACTTCTCATTCTGGGAGCTCAGAACACTGGGAAAACAGGTAAGCTGGAGACAAAGCACCAGCCAAAAACCACAGGCACGCAGAGAGGGGGACGTGCTTTGTAAGTTCTGAATCAGATAACAGCTCATCAGTGCATGAAAGAGGTTAAGTTTAGGGTTAACTGCGAGCCACGGTTTAAAGGTTTTTGCTAAAAATGGAAACCTTACACTGTTCATCTTTCGTAGCACTGACATGTACCTCCATCACCTTCACTGCTATGTTTTGAATGTCATACAGGTCTGCTACTTTTGTCCAGCTCTAAAAATAGCTCGTCTTCAGTTGAGTGTAATAGACAAACTTGTTGCTTTTCATTTCAAATGTTTGTGCTCTCTACTATGAGCTCATTCAACTGCTTTGGTGCACTGAGAAGACAGAATCATGCCACAGTTATAGAGACATTACAACACAACCATAACATTTTAATATTACACATATTCCTGTGTAAATAACTGAGGAAATATAAGACGTATGATGAGTAAAAATTATCATACATTCTTACAGTATAATGACTAATGCAAATAGCAAACTACAAAAATAGCAATGCCAAATTTAGCTGTCGTCACTTTGTCAGTGGATTAACGGCTCACACATTAAATTCCATTAATTTCCTTCATATTAGAAGGACCAGAGTTAATTTCAGAGAACAAAACATCTATGCACAATGTCCAAAAAGTGTGACAGTGGTGGGATTTCATTGGGACAGTGGTGGGCAGCACGCCTGAAAGTAAACTCAGTGTTTTTCCAGGTGTAAAGGCTCAAGTGATGGTTTAAACAAGTCTGTTTAACCTTTTAATGCATCCTGCTAAAATACAGCAAGGCCTTAAATAGCAGACACGAAAGTCAAACAGACACGAGACTTTTGGGCTCTTTCCACCGAACATAAAGGAAGCACTTATGCATTTATTTAAATAAAGTCACTAAGAGGGTCGTTCTGAAGGCAACACTCACATAAGGTGGCGTGACGTGAGCACGGGATGCTTTAGATCAGATCCAAATGGCTAAAAAGGAACTTTGTGTGTGTGCGACTGTGCAGAATGTGTTAGAAATATGCTTCTCGCCTTCAGCCACTGTGTCTGTTTTGTCTCCAGCGCTGTGTGTTCGTTTCATAACCAAGCGATTTATTGGTGAATACGACCATAAAAAAGGTAAGACTTGGGTAAATATTTTTGCATTGCTGACAATAACATTACATAACTTACCTGAGTTTTTTACTGGCAGGATTTTAAAAAATGACACGGTTCTGTGTGTCTGTATGTGTGTGTGTGTGTGTGTGTGTGTGTGTGTGTGTGTGTGTGTGTGTGTGTGTGTGTGTGTGTGTTCTTCAGAGATAACCTACAAATGCAGCCGGATGGTGGATCAGGAAGCTGTCGATCTGGAGATCCTGGACTTAACTTGGAAGGTAAAGATTTACTTTTATTTGTAGCTTTTTTAAAGGTTTCATTTGTGCTGTGTCAAAATTATTTTTTCTGTTTTTCAAATCAAAGCATGTATTTTTTGCAAAATTTTCAAATACTTTTTGTTCTGCCAAGTAGAAGTCAACTTTAGAGGGGTTTTTGTTGTTGTTGTTTTTAAATAATTTTCAATTTTTGTATGGAGGGTCACAAGTGCCAACAAAATGAACTAAATGCATCATTAAATAATGAATTAAATGTGTCATTAAGTAATTAAAATTGAAATTAATGTATAAATATATAATTAATCAATTAAATAGCAATTCATTTCTTTTAAAACTTCATAAAAATGTTTTATTTATTTCCTATTTTAATTAATTAATTCCATGTTAAATTAATTATTTAATGATGTATTTAGTTAGTTCATTTTGTCACTCATGATCCTCCATAATCTGCAGTGTAGTTATACAAGTAATGCCATTTGTTTCAGTCCTATCTCCTGGATGGACCCATTACACTTCTTGCTTGTTTCCTAATTCTTCCAGTCAGTAGTTCAATTTCCAGCTCCTGCATCTGTATGTTGTGCTTGGGAAAGATACTGAAGATCCTCTTTGTGGGTGTGCATGAGTGATAAAATAAAAATATGCCCATAAAAGCAAAAATATGGATGCAGCTTGGATTGTAAAAGTGCTTTGAGCACTACCTGAAAGTTAAAAAGACATCATATAAGTTGGTAGGACAGAGAACATTAACTAACTTTCCAACGATCAAAGGAGTAATGCTCGATAAGTGTTCAACTTCTACCTCCTCCTGTTCTAATATAGTATGTATATAAATTTATGTTTATTTCATATTGTCACATATGGAGTCTAAGAATCTTCAGGGATCGTACTTACACCTTTTGTTGTTCTCATTGGACTGTGCCTTTCATTCTGTTTTCTTGTTATTAATAGTATACACAGAATTTTAAAGAAATATATAAAGAAAAATAAAGAAATATTAGCTAGGGAGTCCAGTATTGTATTGGCCACCCCATAGCAAGAAGTTTCTAGATTCTTTTTCTAACTTCGTTACACCGCACTCTGTTATCAAAGAACCAGGGATTATGTTAAGTAACCCAACGTTTTACCCTGTCCGAAGACAAGCTTGTCAGGTGTGTTGGTGATATTGAAGTAGCTGTTAGTGTGACAGTGTTAGCCCCTGTTAACACATATCCAACTATGTCTATTGTTTATGAATAAATCTGACAACATTTTGGTCGTACACACAAATATTTTATGCTGCATTCTCCTCTAGGAATGCTCTATAGCTTCTCTGGAGTCTTCCATCCGCTGGGCTGATGGTTTTCTGCTGCTGTACTCCATCACACAACGCTTCAGCTTCCTGGAGGTCCCACAGCTCAAGACACTCATTGACCAAACCAAGCAGAATCTGGGTGGGTAGATATTTTGATCTGTATGAGAAAACGGCTGCTGAAAACTGAACTAACAGTCTGTTCTCCACACAAACATCAGGCCTCTGCTCTGTCTCCCTTTGATATGTGTCTATTTTCACCTTTACATACACACATAAACACACCCACATATTCACAGATTGAGTGGACGTACATTCCATGTTTGGTTGTGCCACCCTGTCTTCTGTTAGTAGTGTGCTGACAGAATGACTCCAAACTGCGTGCCATAGGGTCATCATGATGGTTTATTGTCACTTCACTTTGTGTGTCTATGTGTCAGTGGTTCCCGCAGTGCTGGTAGCCAATAAGGCAGATTTGGAAATCGGCAGGCAGGTGACAACAGAGGAAGGACAGAGACTAGCCAAGGATTTAAGGTTTGAGTGCTCATATTTCATATGTGCATGGTAATACTGTACAATGCTTTTCCTGTCTTTGTTATACTTGATAATAAAATAACTTTGTCATTGATTAAGAATAATGTTAGTTCTGTCGAGCTTGACTATAATCATAAGCTGATACTCTTGTACACAACCAGCTGGCAAATCCCAGCTGGAGCTGTTTTAGCCTGCCTATATTTGCTGTCCATCTGCAAACCACTTTGCAACCCCAGTGCCTCCTTCTGTGCTGTTTCTGACTTAATCCATTCTATATTTGCTGTCACTGATTCATGCTGTGCTCTGAGCTGGAGCTCCTGCTTACTTCCTCCTACTTCATGTATAATGTACACATGGAGGGATGGTGAGGCACACAGCATGTGGTCTACTATAAATTGTATGGAAACAAGCTTCTTTTGACTACATGGTCAATATTTTATTAATGAGTTTCACATTTTTATTACAGAATTAAATATTTATGTAAAGTAATGTATGTATTGGACAGGAAATCTGCTCAGCTTGGATTCAACTATATGGTGCCTACAAAGTCTGAATGTTAAATAAAGTAAGTAAAAACTATTTCCTTGCATGCTAACTAAATGAGCCATTGAGTTTGTTCTGTGTGTTTAGGTGTGGTTTCAGAGAGTTGTCTGTGGCTGAAGCAGTCCTAGCAGTGGAAGCAGCAGTGCTTCAGCTCGTCAGGTTTGTTTCTTCTGTGTTTTTTCGGAAATTTGATATCCATGCCAGTCAGATTTTAAGCGCGTTTTCAGTGTTTCTACTATGAATGCAACATTTTTATTAATTAAATATACTCAAAACAATAGTCAGTGCTGCTCTTGATGGACTGCGCCCTGTCATACTGCAATAAACAAAGGATGGTACAAATGATTTTCTTATAGATGGTGATAAGAAAGCTCCTGAAAGATACTGGAAAACAAAAACAATATTTACAAATCTCTCTTTGGTGTACTATTAGAGCCCAGAGGATTTTATGACTCTTTTTCATGTGTTGTTTGATCGTGTGTGTGCCACAGGTTGGTGTTGGATCAGCAGCGCCCTCTGCCTGACCGTCGCTCCTACATGTTGACTGTTCGTCACGCTCTGACCAGGAAACTGACCAGATCTAAGACCATGCAGTGGTGACAACAGCAAACAAACCCCCATGGGGGAAAAAAAAAACTGTAGTATATAATGCTGTTTGTTTTTGTTTTTTTTTTACTGTAGTTCTTTTAGTGTTAGATATCTCCCGTATCTCACATCCAGATTGAGAGTTATCATGCAACATCTGGGTTTCTGGATTTATGGGTGATGAGTACCCAGGATTTTAAAAAAATATAAACTCACCAGACATTTTTTATTAGTTATGCCTTGATACTACTGGTTTGGAGTCTTTTTTGCCTTCAGAAATGTCTTAATTCTTCATAGCATACATTCAAAAAGCTACTGGAAACATTCCTTACTGAGTCTTTTGGTCCATATTAACATGACAGCATCACAGTGGTTGCAAATTTGTCAATTCTACATCCATAATGTGAATCTCCTGCTCAACCACATCGCAAATGTTCTCTGTTGGATTGAGATCTGATGACTGCGGAGGCCATTTGACTACAGCAAACTCAATGTCAAGTTCAAGAAACCAGTTTGAGATGATCTGATCTCTGTCACACATTACGTGTTATGCTGCTATCAGAAAATGAGTTTACTGTGGTCATAAAGGCATGGAAATGGTTAGCAGCAACTAAGGTCTGCTGTGGCATTTAAATAATACATAAAAGAAATATCCTTCACCCCCTTATACCACCACTGAATTATCGGTACAAGGCAGAATGTACATGTACCTTTCCAACATACTTTCATGTTAATTGGGCCAAATCAATATTCATCAGAACAGGTAACATTTGTCCAGTTTTGGTGAGCCTGTGCAAATTGTAGCCTCAGTTTTGCTGCTGTAGCCCATCTGCTGCAAGGTTCAGTGCATTGTAAATTCAGAGTTGTAACAAATGGTTATTGAGTTGCCTTCCTGTCAACTCAAATCAGTTAAATCACGTTTCTTTCCCATTTTGATCATGAGATCCAAAATACCCATGTCTAGGCATGTAGACAATCAGCTAATCACATGAGTTGCTGCCATACACTTGAGTGGTGTCTGAACTGACTTCTAGAAAGCCTACAACTCAGTGCCCCACACATGGATACTTGTAAAGGCTAATAGTACACTAATAACATTTATTCAGAACTTAATGGGACTGTGGAAGACAACACTGGAGACCAGCTCCAATGCCCCTGCTGTTGTTCTGCATAGGCCTCAGAGTGGATACAGTTATAGATTCAGGAGTGGAGTGACCGACAGCTACCAACTGGTGGAAGGGTTGCAAGGAGAGGAGAGGTGATCCAGACTGAACGGGTGGTGCTACCAGAAGGGAGGATAGCAGATATACATGACAGTTACAAGTACATGGGTATCCCAAAGGCCAATGGAAGCAATGATAAAGATGCACAAAAGTCAGCCACAGCCAAATACCTCCAAAAGGTAAGACAGGCCCTGAGAAGCCGGCAGAATCCAATCCATCAATAGCTACATCCTACCGTTCATCAGATACTCAGTTGGAATAATAAACTGGCCACTGGAGGAGATGGATGCCACTTATGTGAAGACACAAAAGCATCTCACAACACAGAGATGTCCACCTAAAGTCCAGCCTGAGGAAATACAGAAAGAGGGAAGGAGAGGATTAGTAACTGTCAGCATCCATGAATACATCAGAAAGATGCCCCCTGAGATGAGCTTCTTCAAGAAAGCCTAAGGCAGCTGAAGGCAGATGGTTATGAGGTAAAGGAGGAGGAATTGTCATAGATCACCAAGCCTTGCATGGGATGTACCATTGACAGATAAAGGAAGTAGGTACCAGTGGCTTAAAGGACAGCAGAGAGGCTCTGATCATGGCAGCACATGAACAGGTCTCAGGAACCAGATCCATATTGTCAAAAATCTACCACATCTGGCAGGACCCAAGCTGCAGACTGTGCATGAAGACTATGCAACATAAAGTAGCAGAATGTAAGAACCATGGACACTGAGAGACACAACCAAGTGGCTGGGATAGTGTACAGGAACATGTCTGCCCCATATGGACCAGAAGGCCCCAAGTCCTGATGGGAGACAGCCCCAAAGGTAGTTGAGAACAACAGGGCTAAGGTCCTGTGGGACTTCCAGTTAAAAAAAGACCAATGGCTGCTGGCCAACCAACCAGACACAGTGATGCTTGACAAGGAGCAGAAGACCACAACTGTGATAAATGTGGCAATCTATCAGCAACATTAGGAAGAAGGGGCGTGATATAATAGAGAAGTACCAACTGGAGCAGATGTGGAAGGTAAAGTCCAAAGTTGTCCCAGTGGTTATAGGCATTTGGAGTCGCTCTAGATAATCAGATTGAACATTAGATACCACCCCCTAGAAATGACGTAAGATGACTGAAGGCACAAATACAATATGTTAATGTTATTAGTCTGGTATGTATGTATATTAGCGGCAAACACAAGCATTTGCATTTATTTTCCATTCACAAAAAACATGTTGTTGTTTTTTAAAATATGTTCTATCCACCAGCAGGGGGCGATACAGTCATTTGGTTTGGTGCAGACATCACGGTCTTGCAAATGTGCAGTTTGAACATTACATATTTAACTACCCACTTTGGTGTGGAAGGAATTGAGTGACCTCCACAAAGATCTGACCCCAATCCCTTTATGGGTTTTTGTGTCAGTAAATTGTAAAATCTTGTGGAAAAAAAAATCCCTGAAAAGAGAAAGACTGGTATAGCAGAAGATAATGCCAATATCTTTTCCACGGGGTGATCGATTGTGCTTTAATGTTTTCATTTATAATTTATTCATCAACACCGGAATCTTTCCAGTCAGCAGAGTTCATCGGTGTGTGAGAAACACTTCAACTTGGCTTTGTTGTTGGAGTGTGTGGATGATGTAACAGTGTGTGAAGAATGAGGCTGGCTTTCATTACAGTCTTGGCATTACTCGACCATGTCTCTGTGCTTTTTCCTATGCATCTCCCCTTTTGTCTGAACTTCTGAACTTTATGATCAGCGAGAGACATCTAAAAAAGGCAGACGGTGCAAAGCAAGACTGTGAGAGACAGAAAATAAGTCAGACTCCAACAGGGAGGAAAAATACTGGGCTTCTTACAGACTTCACTGCTTATACTCACCAATCTATCTCCGGCTATTCGTACAGACATAATGGAAAATTGGATGTGTGCTTGCTCTCCATCACTCCGCTCTGTCCACCCCGTGACCATCAACTGCTCCACCCAGTTGCCACCAACAAGCAGCCACAGAACCCCATAAGCTTTATATATAAACACAGAGATCAACATCTTCAGAGAATTACAGATCTTAGTTTTAAAGTTATAATTACATTTTCTTCTCATAAACCCTCAGTGTTATGCTGTTTACAGCAAAAAGATATTCAGTTAATGATCATTCTGTGATTACCTGTTTATATTTCTATCATTGTTGCTGATCGAGATGACAGAAGGTATTGTTGTTACAAACTGAAGCACCTGTGATTTTTCTTGTAAACTAAGGAGGAGCGCATATTTTAATTTTTAGGTGTTGTTAGTCCAAACGACTGATATGCTCATCTCTTATCTCTCAATACATTACTTGTGGCACTAGCTGGGCATAGATTGTGACGTATTGGTCAGTGGGTACGGAGCACAGAAAGTGTTAAAATTAGAAATAATAATCATCTCAACAGATAAATTATCAGGCCATTAAGTGCACTAAAATAATATTAGAGCAAATGTAGGCATTAATTCCAATCATTCATTTTCTTCTGCTTATCCAATTCTGGGGTGCTGGAGCCAATCCCAGCTGCCATAGGGCAAGAGGCAGGGCACACCCTGGATTTGTCACTGATCTGTCACATTCACACATATGGCCCACTTATAATCACCAATCAAACAACCCCACAGTCCAGAGATACTGCATGTCTTCGGAGTGTGGGAGGAAGCCAGAGTACCCACGCAGACACCGTGAGAATATACAAACCCCACACAGAGAGAAAGGTCAGATGGTGGATTTGAACCCAGGACTTTCTTGCAGTGAGGCAAAAGTACAAATCACTGCTCCACTGCATTTCTTCTTGAGGTTGTCTTTGTGTTAACATACATTTATCAAGATTTATTTTCCCTGTTCGTACCTGTTGTTTCCATTTTTTTATGTATTATTTTCCTCCAGCCATATTCTTAACTGCTTATGCAGTTTATTGTCACGGGGGCATGGAACCTATCCCAGCTGGCAAAGGGCAAAAGGTCAGATACACAATTTTTTTAATTTGTTTGTTTATGTACCAAATATACTTTCCCTTGTTTATTTTCACTCATTGCTTTTGGGATTTTCACTACCAGCTCTGACACTGTTGTTTAACATCAACAGACTTGGATATGAAAGTCAGTGATAAAAAAAGTATGAATGGATATTCATGAAAATCAGCAGTGGACAGCCACTCGTGTCTACTGGCCATGAATGAATGCGCTCAGGCCTGTTATCAGGGTCAGCAGAGGCAGCCAGAAAGAACGATGCTCTCGGGGTTAATAGTAATTGCCTGGTAGTGACTGTGTGGTGGAGAGTGGGCACATCATTTACTCACGCAGAGATAAACTGAATGTCCCCTGCCTTTGAGCTTTTATGTCACTGCTCTCCTCGCCTGTGATGCCAACCAACCTGTGTGAATTAGTGACAGAGACAGAGGGAGCCAGAAGAGGATGATGACAGCAAGGAGGTGTGGTGACATCACAACGGTCACCAAGGAGATGAAAGGTCAGGACCCCTCTTCAACTCTGACTCAGAATAGAAGATGAGTCATACCTGCATCATTATAGAAACAGCCAATCAAAAGCTGCCTGTCACATACGTCAGCAGATAGACAGCCAATCGGGAAGCTCGTGCATTTAAGCATGCTTTGAGTTTCTTTTAAGTTTGTACTGAGATGTGTTGCTGTTAGACCAACTTAGACTTTAATCACATATAAATGTATACCTTCAAAGTAAGGTTATTTACCTACTTTGAATATATTAATGTTAAATGTTAAACTTTACTTGTCTCTCACTCTGCTGTTTCCAGGTGAAGTGAACACTTTGTATCCACAAAAGATGTCTCAAATCTGCTGATCAGAGTGAGTTTTTCAGACTTTGCTAATATAATGATTATTTACATCCATAAGTTGCAGTTTAGAAATATTTAAATCACTGCCAAGGTATTAGCAGTGATTTGAGATAAATGTGATTTAGATTTGTAATTGATTATCAGAGGTAATCTTCTTTTTTCTTATCATCTGTCATATTTATACTGTTATAACATTGGCTGCTGATATTAAATATGGCCAAAAGTTTAAATAAATAATGATAGCAATGTATATGCAAGTAATCCCTGTGACGCAAAACCTCGGGCTTCAGGCTACTCTAAAGTTTCAGTGTCAGCCTTTTTTTTTCTACTCTTAGGTCACTAGGACACCAGTGAGAGGGGATATCCCCAATATGGTCATCTCATCCCAGGTCATCTCAGGAACACAGCTCTGGTTGTGAATACAAAACCTCCACCCATCTGTTGTTGTTTTTTCTTTTCTTTTCTCTGTCTTTTTCATTGCCAGAGTCAATCAGGAGGATTGACTCTAGCTTCTCATTCCCTGCAAGTTATCTTGTTTTCAGCTTGTTTCAGACAGAGGAAATAAGGATTTAAAAAAAAGCATGCTCCTTATTCTATTCACAGAGTCACAGAATGGGTTGAGCTGTTTGCTTCTCTTTCACAGGAGCCAAAAACAGTCTTACAATGGATAGTTCAACAGGCAAACATCCTCTCTTCTTGCTCATCTCTAGTGGAAATGTACTTTAGGAATTGAGACATCCTTCAAAGATGGGCACTGAAATCGATTTCCAAATCAAAGGCTGGTGGGGGGAGGGCAGATGAGACACGTCGGCGCAAAATAGAAAAATTAGAAGAGCCCAAGGCTTTGGTTTAAGTGCTTTCAACAGGCAGACGGCTGTATTTTACTGAAAAGGTCTGAAAAACACACAATATAGATTTATGGTAGGCAAAGTCGTCTGGTAAAAACAAGACCGTTTAACAGGTAACGAGACAGATTATTCTGCCAGGAGAGGCCAAAGCAGGGCAACTGTTTACTGTTTCTGCTTTCAAGTCAGACTTTCTTATAATTTTTTAGGTGGTTTTGAGCAATCGTTCTTTCCAAAGGACTTTCAAAGTTTTGTTATCTAACTCAAGTGTTGAGTTATCTAACTCAAGGGATGAACCAATGTTGTGCCTACAAACAACAACTTAGCAAAGAACCATTTTAAATTGTATCTTTAGGCACTTTGTTACTAGCAGCCTGTCACAAAAATGCATTGTTTGTTCCCATTTCTTTAGTTAAATCTATGAAGAACACCAAAGACAAGACAATATGACATACATAAAATGGTATTTTTGTACCAACAAGGTGATGTCGTCAGAAGTGAAGGAATTATGAACACACAAAAGTACCTTCAGATTTTGATCCGCCATGCAGTAATGTCTGGAAAACATTTGATTGGTAACAGCTGCATTTTTCAGCAAGACAATGATCCCAAACATGCTGCCAATGCAGTAAAATCATACCTGGATAGAAAAACACACAATGTAGCACTATCAGTCATGGATTGGCCTCCCCTAGAGCTGATACCTCAACATTATTGAAGCAGTGTGGGATCATCTTGACAGAGAACAGAACAAAAGCCAGAAACATCCAAAAAAGAGCTTTTTCATGAAGGCTGCCTAAAGAAATAACAAGAAAGCTGACTAAGACAGTTCAGGCTCTGCTGAAGAATAAAGGTGGTCATACTTCCAATTTGTTAGAATTGTACAAACTCTGTTTTTGCCTTGTAGATTGCATTTCTGTATGTTTTCACTTTTCAAAACGGTGTTGCATCT
Organism: Etia nguti; assembly: GCA_015106755.1. Classification (NCBI taxonomy): domain Eukaryota; kingdom Metazoa; phylum Chordata; class Actinopteri; order Cichliformes; family Cichlidae; genus Etia; species Etia nguti. Next base: position 663 of record VUQG01031930.1, on the reverse strand, counting down.
ATTTCCCATGTCCTTTGCAAAATATGAAGACATGGAAGGTGGCTGGAAGACTTTTGCACAGTACAGTATGCTAGTATGTTCAGTTTGTTTTCCTGCATCTAAGTAGACAAAAATATAAATGAATCACCTGTGATATTTGGATTTTAGATGATGATAATTAGCACCATGAGGGTTTAATATGGTTAATTAAACCTGTGTCAGAGCCACAACATCCATGGATACATCAGGAAGATGGCCACAATTTAGTGAAAACCTCAGGCAGCACAAACCCAAGAAAGTAGAGGAGCAAGGAGAAGAACCATCACGGAAGATCAGACCCCTGCACAGAGTATGTACCACCAGCAGATAGAGGAAGTGGCTGACATCCAGAAATCCTACCAGTGGCTGGACAAAACTGAACTGAAAGACAGCACAGAGGCACTAATCATGGCAGCACAGGAACAAGCTCTGACCACAAGATCCACAGAGGCTGGGGTCTACCACACCAAGCAAGGTGCAGGCTGTGTAAAGATGCCTCTCAAACAATCCAGCACATAACAGCAGGGCGCAAGATGCTAGCAGGCAGGGCATACATAGAACACCATAACCAGGTGGCAGGAATAGTATACAGGAACATCTGTGCTGGAAGCCTGGAAGGTCCTGGAAGCCTGGAAGTCCCGATAT
>VUQG01031926.1:0-11790 GCA_015106755.1 Etia nguti | reverse complement strand
TTTTTTATTTAACTTAATTGCATTTTTCTGTGTAATTTTGAGTATTATTACGTTAAGACGTGAGGATATGTTATTTTATCATTTATTTATTTATTTTTTATTTTTTTTCCCCTCCCCCTTTTAATATTTAATGGTTTAGTCCAGAATCTATTTGGACCTTGACTTAACCAATTAGCCAATACCACCTTGTTAAATGTCAATTGGTCAGCTGGTTTATTTGTGAAGATGTGATTGGTCCATTTGAAAAAAAATTTCTGTTTCCTGTCTTTTATTTAAACACAAACTGTTTCACATTTTATAATAACCCTGATGAAGGCCACAAGCCGAAACCCATTGGTCACTTAATCAAGTTGTTTCTCATTACTTTTAAGTGTTGCTGGAGTCTCCGCGTTGTTAAAGTCTTGGCTATTGATCAATGGTCTTTGATCAGTGGTCGATGATCAATGGTCATGACAAATACATATTACTGATCTAGAAACTGACCTCACAGCCCATTGTTCGCAGTGGTGCTAGTTTCAGTCATTGTGCAAATATACTCTTTGTAAGGTTGGGGAAACCTGAAGTCAGCTGAGACTGAAGAAGTCACTTGGTTGAGTGACAAAAAGTTTCTCCTACTGAAAATGCTACGTTCAGATGAACAAAAGCAACTGGATGATTCAGCGTGCAGTCCTTAAGAAACTGCTACAATATTAGGACTGGCAAAATCTACAGCTTTGTACATCCTGAGAAAGAAAGAAAGCACTGGTGAACTTAGCAGTGCAAAAAATATGCAATCTTTTTGTTCAACCCTCTGAATTAAAGCTGAAAGGCTGCACTTGAACTGCATCCAAGTGGTTTAATTTGAAAATCATTGTGGTAATGTGTAGAACCAAAATTAGAAAAAAGTTGTGTCTGTCCAAATATTTATGGACCTAACTGTACATCTCACCAGTTTTCTTTCCAGTCTTTGAAATCAGATCAGTTTAACTTGTTTTTTTACCCTAAAAACTAAGGTTTGATTATACCATTGTTAGGGAGAAATATTTTCATATATGGTTAAGATGTCCTTTTATACTTTCATATTTTTATACTGCAGGGATTAAGGAGGGTGGAATGCTTATTTGAAATCAGCCATTAATGCACTAGATGTTGTTATGCATTCCACAACTTGTTGTTGCCAAAAGATGTATTAAGTTCAGGGCCTAACATATATAACCAACAGCATGCCCTTGTTAGGGAGACTTCAATGTAAAGCGCTACACGGTTATACAACACAGTTTCACACAAGAGAACCCTCCTTGGCATTTGGTGTGATAACATAGTGTTCTGTGCAACAAGAAATAGACTTTATTGTGTCGGTTAAAGCTGATATCAGCATGAAAATAAAACATCCCTGGTAAAAACTAAGTTAGGGAGGAATTTTCTCACACAGGACAAGATCCCTGACTGAAGGTCAATGACCGTTGACATGTGGAAGGACCGTGAAGAGAACAAACCAGGGAGCGCCAAGTTTAAACCACGGCTCTTCCCCTGCGTCATTTTTCAACTAATCAGATAGATGCACATTTTCATATGAAACTTTGTGTAACTGCTAAGATAGGTTAGTCTCTTTTGGGAAGTTGGCTGCAGCTAACTGCTTGCAGACTGCGGTTTTCTGAACAGAATAGATCCATGTACATGCTCACTTTTGATTCTCCAGTGTGTAAATAAAGTTTCTGAAAGAGGATAGAATTTCTCTTGGAATCTCTTGTGCAGATAAACAAATGGGCTGATACCATCACCATATATTTATAAAATATTACAGTCAAAATAATAAGTAAATCCTCTACTGTTCATCTTGAGTGTGTGGGCGTGTGTGTGGATGTATTTGTATTTCACCACCCAGGTGAGTGGAAATATTCCACTACACATATGTATATAAGTTGAAAAAAATAACAGTTGTCTTCAACTTAAAAGAAACAAAGTTGTACTGTGATATCCCATAAAAAAAATGCAAACACAGTAAGCCATTATCTGGTGGGGAGTTTATCAAAGAGTGTTTGTTGGCTGAAATTGGATAAACTCTCATATCCTCATTTATGTTTGAATCCTGTTGATCTCATGTGGGACAGTCGGGGGTGAACAACGGACTGGATGTGCCCAGATCTGATGTACAAGGCATGGCTTGTAAAAAACATCTCATTTTTGATGGGCAAAACCACCAATACCATTATAACAGGTTCTGTCTTTAGTTAATCTAAGTATTTATGTACAAAAAAGTAACAAACTGTGCGTAATGTGTACATGTGCTAGCTATATCACAGCAATCAGCTGCATGTGACATCCCCACTGTTCTGTCAAGAAACAACATTTCTCAGGAAGTGGACCCCAAATGCAGGACTCAAAACTCGGGTTCAAAGAAAAACAACAACAACAACTAACCTTTATCAAGGTTGATTGCAGAGTGCAACAAAGTTCAAGATCCAAAAGAACATGGGGCAGAAAACAGAAACTCACAAGGACAGGACACAATTCTGTTAGTTGGAATCAAGAGTTCTTGATTCCAAGAACAAGTAGCTTGTTCTTACCAGCTACTTTGTAATAGGAGAGGGATCAGCATTTATGTTGTTAAATGTTTTTGCTCGTAAGACAATCCAGACTTAAACATTTAACTTTAGAAGGAGGATAAGAGGAAGATCACACAAAATGATAATGGAGTACATACAGAGGGTTGGTGTGACAGAAGACAGGGTGAGATGGGGGCAGATGATCAGCGGAAAGAAGAAGAGTTTAAAGATTTTTCTTTACTTTGAAAAGGCACCATTTCAAACCATCTCCAGCTACCTGTTGTTGAAACTGCTGTTCTTCTTGTGTGGCCTTGCATTTGACCACCAGAGGGAGACAACGCAATATATAGTGCACTCATCTGAGGACCTGCAATTACAGAAATTTGTGTTTATCAGATAATGTAAAATCATGTAGATTTTACCATTCTGGGTGAAGAGTCAATGACCATTAAAAGTTATGTGTGTTTTAGTACACATGCATCAAAAGCTGTGAACTCTATTTTTCTATTAAAATCACAGTTCACAGACAACTCTTCTGTGTTGTTTTTCATAACAATGCAATCCCTATACACTGCTGTTTACTATTGTCTGTGGCTAATATTACATGTTTTTACATGAAAGAAAGTTTTGTCGCTTCCATTTTCAAAGGTTGAGTTTATGTACCTTTAAAAGTTACTTGGACACAACTTTTTATTATTTGAAAATGTAAGTGATATTTAATGTAATGTAATATGTGGTATGGGTGATGATGTTTTTTTAAAACTATTAAATTGTGCTGAAAAGTCTTGAAAAGGACCTCAAATCCCTACAAAAATGCAAATAGTCAGTCATATTTTTTTAAGTAGGGTATTCATTTAATTATTTATTTTGAATTTAAACGAGTAACCGTGTGTTGCAGTCTATCAGCTTGACGAATATGAGGACCATAGGTTGTATTTGAATATCCCGCCTCGTCAATCGACTCCTCCGAGCTTTGCCGAAGTGGGGATTCACACAGCTCTCTTCTCCAGTAGAGTTAGTAGTGTGTCGGGAAGCTACACCGAAGCTCCGGTCACTGAAAGGTAACTTTTATAAAGCAACTCTTATATTGCGAATGTTCATTTTCTCATAAGAACCGTAATAGAAGAGCTTTATCAAAGACTGGAGCATTTTATTGAGCCCCCCGCCTTTCCCTCTTGGATGTATCGCTTGAAGAACTAGGAACGGACCGCGCAGCTCACCGAAGCCGGGATGAGCGGGACCTCAGCGGGGTCGGGCGCGGCGCCCTGCCGCTTCGCGCACTACTTTGTTATTTGTGGAATAGACACAGAAACGGGACTTGAACCGGACGAGCTAGCAGGTATGTGGCTTCTTTTCTGTTTTTGAAGTCTTAACATGTTTTAAAGTCAAATGGAACCGCAACGGTCCCCTCTCGCTTAATACGGTGTTGTTAACTATAACGATTCATCCACCGCTATGGAGCTCTGACTTTTTAGTGTAAACCATTTAATACATTCATGTAACATAGTGAAAATTCAAAACATCCTAAACACAAGTGACACATACACACCTTTACAAACAAAAGGGCAAATGAATGGAATGAAACAGTTACTTCAAAGAGTTACTACAGTGCAAATAAGCACTGTCTATACATTAGGTGAACGAAATAAAGATATGCATCATTCCTGTCTGCTCACAGTATATGAGCTGCGGAAACCAATGTCATTTAAGGTAATAAGCTTTTGAGAAATCAGCAGTAATCTATCTTTTCCGAATCCTATAATCTGATCTCGGCTTCCTGTGCTGTGCTACATCTCAGAACTGCTCTGCTGCTTCACTGTCAGTGTTTCCCAAATGAATCTATTTTGAGTTTGATGCTTGTTGTGGCTTAATATTATACATTTTAAGTAACTTTTACAACAAAATAAACCCATAGTTGGATACACTAGGCGTTCTTCGCCGGTTTGTTTGTATGAGTTTTAATAGTAAAATTAAAACGCAGAGTTGCATTCAGCACTACCACAGGTGTGGACTAAGATGGTGATATTGTCTCCACAGCAGAATTTATTTTTTTGACATATAACTCCTGTACATAGATAGCAGGATCCCTGTTGTGTATTCACAGAAATCTTTTTCATCCTTCTTATTAAAGAAGAGCCAATGTCTGCTCTTCAATGGCACCAACCTCAGTTTCAGCATGTTTACTTTGTCACCAGATGCATTCACTCACTGGCTCAGTTTTTATTTTCTCCTTCTGTAACAGCCAGAGTGGAGTTTAAAAAAAAGTGCACTTTGATTTTGGCAAGCTTTGCTTTGTGGATCAACAAGAGAGCTGCTTGCTGTATTGCATCACACTCGAATTATAACTTTTGCCTCTGGGGCAAAGTTCCGAATTGTAAAGTCAATGTGTTCATGTTGCACACAAGTTACTTGGCTTAAAGCCTGGATGATTAAGTGAAACGAGTGAAGTTAATGGAGCACAAACAACACTGAACATATATACATATAGTATATTAAAATTTTATTGAAAAGGGGAAATAATGGCGTTATTGTTGTAACTTTCCAACACAAGGTTTCATAAACCAGTTAACTTATCCAGATTTCCATAAAGACACTGCTTGACTGTGGCCATCTGTTAAGCAGTGATGCTACTCTGCTGCACTGCTGAGATACAAACTGTAAAGGCATCATTTGTTTTACAAAAAACCCCAGGCATTTTAAAAATATACTTAAAACTACTGTGGTGGGAAGCTACAGTTTTATACCAAAGATACATTATATACTTCCTATGCTTAAACTTTATTAAAGATGATCAGTGCTGAGGTGACCAGCTTGGTGAGGATTCCCAATGGGCTGTTTAAAAATGAAAATCATGACATGCCTCTGGAGGACAACAGATTAATCAGACAGATGCTACCAGCTGAAGAAATTCTTCATCCCAAATTGTTGAAGCTGGTTCTGCCCAAATAGCTTATCTTTAGTAATTTAATCATAGATACTTTTGGGACCAACAAGGACAAAGCAAATGCTGAAAGATGATGTGGTTTAGCCTCATCATGTTGTCAAACTATTACCATGAAAAATCCCAGTTAAATAAAATAGCCTGTTATTTGTGTACAGGCTGTGGTATCACACAGAATTTGTTTTAAATGTCATTGAAGTTAAAAAAAAAAAAAAGGTTTTCAAGCAGAACAAAGTAACTCATTAAATAAATTAGTTGTCTCAAAGCAGCAAATAATGGAATACTTTGCTCTGGTATACTCTGAAATACTCTGGTAATTTGGCAAAGAAATGACATTCAATGAAGCACGGGCTGCTGAGAGGAGAGGTAGGATGCCAGTATAAATAACAAAATTATACAAACTAAAGTACTTGCAGGTAACTATAAAATATACATGCATGAAGCAAAGGTTATAAATGGATTCTCCATTAAGTCCAGATGTTCAGAAGCTTCTGATGGTTACATCGTGATTCAGTGAAAAGCAGAAATCCTATCAGGAAAATCACAATAAGATGAATTTGGAATCCAATCAGTTTTTCTTATAAATAAACTAAATGTGTTGCTTTTATGAATACAATTATTTTTAAAAATGTTAAATAGCTGCTCTAACTATCTGTTTCTGCTGCAGCACCTCTGCCCCTTTTTTAAAATGTAATTTATTGTAATCAGATCTGCTCCCATGGTCTCTCGTGATCACCGATTGTACACAAAGATAATGTTGCAATGATTGATGTCAACATATTAATTTTTTTTTGTCAAGCTTAGGCAGCATCTCAGCACCCCCACTTATTCTTTTGCCCCTAAGTTAGAGGCAGACACACACAGAGTGACCCACATTAGGCTGTGTTCTGTGCATTTGCTTTTTTTAGGCTGTGACTCCCCTCCTCCCTGCATTTTGTGTGCTACTGTGGCCTTATTTCCCTCTACTTATTGTTTTAGTAAGAGGGCTCAACTTCCTGTAGACCTGCCTCAACCTTCTTTCACAGTTGGCAGTACCTTCTCGCTCTCCCTGTATGTCTGCTATCTATGTCTATTATCATACAAGTGTCTGTGTCTGTGTAAAGTCCATGTATGGATAATTGTATCAGTTTGTATTTTAATTATATTATGTTTTCATTCATTTATACATCAGAGAGAGTAACATCATGCACAATTTATTTCCTATTGGACGATGCTCACTCTTATTTTTAAAAGTTTAGTTGTTGGTAACCAGCCAATCCTAAGCATAGTATATCCTAGTATTTCCCTGTCTGACTGGCTCATTGGCCACTGTGTTATTGTGGCAATTCTTGATATCATCCACCTGCATCCTTCAAAAGGGGTCTTTTGAGTATTTGAATGTAGTGAAACTTATCTCAAATCTGCAGAACCAATCAGCTGGTGAGGAACTTTTTCTTAACTGGTTAAATCTCTCCCATAAGAAGTCACTGTCTCAGCCCAGGCCCACACCCCATACCACACCACTCAGCCACAGGGGTATAAATACATCCTGGCTGTCATACAGGCCCTAAAATAGTTTTTGCATTCTAACACCAGATGCATTTTGGGTCAGCAGCATTGTGGAGTTAAAGTGACCAGCCTGAAAAGCTAACTTTGGGGTGAGAGATGTCACGTGTAGATTTAGATATGAGGTCATGGCTTGCACATCTCTCTTGTATCTCACAGTGTAAGAAAGGTATGCGCTCTTGGTGGAGAGGAAGCAGCTGGTGGTTTCAGACCCCTGTAGCCTAATTCTTCCAGGTTATTAAAGATAGTTCTGTTTTCAGGAATGTATCTAAAATGTTTTCATTACCAGTTCAACTGTTTATGTTAAGCTTGCTCAACTATAAAAAGAATAAACATATATCACGTGATTTTCGATTTTCATCTTATGGCAACATTTATGGCAGGTTTTAGTGACAATGTTGATATGCTTGACAATCTCATGTTGCAGCAAAAAATAATTGAGAGTAATGAAGATATTTTTTTCTTGTTGGATACAACAGATACTGACAAAGTTTAACTGTGAGAACATGATTTGTGGTTGAAATAAGGTGATAAATTTGCAATATATGTTATTGCAATACTCAGCATTGCATAATGTTAAAAATCTTAATAATAATCTATCATTGTGATAATATCGTATTGTGAGATGTCTGGTGATTTCCTCCCTTACCAGCCAGTTTGGGATGCTGTATGATCGATCCCCGGGGAGACTTTACTTCTCCAATGGGCCATTCTATACCCATTTATGGCTCTTAATATTGTGTTTGCACAGTAACCTCCCTTGCTACTAGCTTGGAAGCTGCCCAGTGCAGGTTTAAATATAAGTGAAGCACAGGGGCTTACAGGCCAGCCTTGAGGTGGGAGTGTCTTTGGGCTGCTGCTGCAGGCCACAATGGGATTTAAACTGCTAGAACTCCCCTCTGGCCTGGACCATCTGTCTGCACCAGACCAGTCTGAAAGCAGTCAGGACAAAGACTGCATCATAACGCCCAACATGACAAGTATGCTAATGACAGGGGCTAACAACAGTAATGGATGCTCCTGTTGACTCACATTAACAATAGTGTGGATGGGTAATGGACAGATAATATGGGACAGACAATTATAATGGCTAATGACTGCTAACATCTCTACAGTTTTTGTGTCATAATAATAATGTTGATCTCATTTTCAAATAGAATTTTTGACTCCTTTTTCTTTCCTAGTTTTTGTCCTTTTGGACAGTGAATCCACTTTTGCCATGTTTGCTTTTGCTACAGATCTTAGTCTTTCTGAATGTGGATTTCTTTCTTTCAGGCAATATTACTTCCTTCCTCCTCTCTTCTAGCCTCAGTCTCTTTTAGTTTGCTGTCTCCCGTTTGTTACCTCGTGTTCTGTCAGCATGGCCGGGCTGTCGTTAAGCTTTTTAGAGTAATCTGTTTGGACACTTCCTCCAGGCTACACTGAGCACATCTCTGTAATATAACACACAGCCAGGCCTAAGCAGTGTCTCCTCTACTCCCCTACACACACTCAGGCTGTTGATTCCACTCTGCTTCCTGCAATATTTGACCATCACCATCCTCTTATTATAAAACTTGTCACTAAAGGTGGACTTTTTAATGACTGTGGATATTTTTGCCTCACTTGACATGGAGACATTGGGGTGATAATAAAGAAAAGTTTTCTACTGACTGAGTTCTGATGTTCCCCAAAAGAACAAAAAACACTTAGATGTAGAAAAATGTGCTTGTATGAATGTGTGTGTAAATGTGTGAATGAGACATGTTGTATAAAGTGCTTTAAATGCTTGAGTAGAAAAGCGCGATATCAGAACCAGTTCATTTACCATTCTGAGCACAAATGGTACCTCTTTCATTTATTGTCATATGCTTTCACCAAACTCACTCACTGTTTAGCTCAAGCTGGTGGAAAGTCTGCCTTTGGTTAAAAAGTGTTTCTCCTCAATCAGATTATCTAATCAATCAGATTAGATCCCATTCAGCAGTTTACAGTTGATTTAACTATATATATATTTTTGGGCCAACATATAATGACAGACTCTCATATAGATTTCCTGGAATAATAATCAGTTAATTTTGCTTCACTTAACCAAGAGCATGAACATTAACAAATGAAATGATAAAATTAATCCTATGGCATTGTAAATTATGAAATAACTGTCACCTCTCGTTTCTACGCGTGTCACATAGTTGTGTGGGATGTTCAGTGTTGAATGAGATCCTAGATCTTGCTCACAGATATTTGATTAACTTTTAAAAAATGCTGCTGTGTCTTTTTCTTAGCCCTTTAGATTTTAGATTGTTAGTTTTACAGGGAATATATAGTTCTGTGTTACATTTTGCTATAGTTACATCATAACCACAGACCATTCTGAAATCCTACAACCTGAGGTGCACTTCCCTCGAAATGTCACTGCATGTTGCACTGGACACTGTCTGCACAGATATAAATGCTGGCAATGGCATGGGCCATGTGTGTAGGCTGTATATAGATTCAGCCTACAACGTAGGTATAAATTATACTTTACTATTTGGAACAGCTCTGCACTGATAAAAGGGAAGCAAAGTGAGTGTCAAGCAAAGAGTCAGGAGATATGGGGCCCCATCCTGGATGAGAGGCTGCTAATCAAAGTTCAAGAGTCAGGGGGTGGGGTGCAGTAATGATCGATCGCCTGCTTGTGGGAGTCAGCAGGGCTTGCCAACCTCAAAGGATGCTGGGAGCTGTTGCAGCAATATCCCTTTGCAAACTCCTCTCAGTCTCTGAAACCAAAGTGAGCAGTTGCTTTTGAAAGGCCTGAACAACCATCTCATAGCCCCTCCCTTGAAGTGACCTCTAACCCCAAGCTCCATATGTTCTCTCTCAGTGTGACCTTAAAGAGACAAAAGAGGCAGTGAAAGCCGAAAAGATTGTTTCTTGTAGATGTCTGCAACAGTTGTAGTTGGACATGACCATGATGAGTCAGCTCCACTGACTTTGTTTTCTTTTGCTGATTTGTATAGAGGCTTGAGGTTTTGTTCTTTGATTGCAGCTGTTCGGCCACATTTAATTACGGAATAAACATGCATGAGACTGAAGAGTTAAAAAGGAAGCTGAAGAGAAAGACAGCAATGGTTGTTGGCAGAAGCATCCATACATTTACAATTCTTGTGTGAAATAATTGGAAATTCTCTGACTATGTTCTCCGATAGAACTCAGCGTCTTCTTCCTGTATTTACTGTTGTTACTACCGCCCCAGACACTTCTGGCCAATGAGCGGGCTGAACATTCTCACGTGGTTTCTAGCAACGCATTTTGGTTTGCTTGGAGTTCACTTGCGTTTTTCTCTGTGTGGAAACAAACCAAAACCACTTGAAAAAGCTACAAGTTTACTCATCAACTGATTCACATATGTGTGTGTGTGTATCTGTGTGTGTGTGTGTGTCATCCTATCCCTTTTGACAGAAAAATAAGTTAGCAATGAAAAAAAAATCAATAGCCACAATTTAAACAGACGCTACCGGGAGGAGCTAACTAAAAAGGCTGAACAGAGTACAGCCTTTGACTAATGAGTCCAAATTAGTTTTCATTGATTTTAAATATAATGCTCCAGCATAATACAGCCAGGGGACATATACAGGCAATATTGGCTCTGATAAACTGTAGAGTGTGGTGTTATGGCAGAGTGCCTGTAAATCTCCTTACATAACTGTGATAGACTGCCCAATGGTAGCTAAGACCCCTTATGACGGATTAGAGCTGGTACTGACATCACCTCACTGTAGCTGTTTTGTTCATGGATACCAGAAAATGTTGGAAGAATTTATACAAACACCATAAAACCTGTCATATGAGAAAGTTGGAATGTGTAATGAGCTCACTTTACCTTTATGAAGTCACAGCATTCCCAGAGAGTGGCGTATTTATGCTTTTTAGATAAGTAAGTTGTCACTTTTGATTGCTTTCTGCTCTTACAGAATTATATAATCCTATTCTCATACTTGCTTCTCTTGGTTTTATGTCATCCTTCATCCACATTATTTTATGGATGACATTGGGGTTGGGCGATTGGACGAATATATCGACTATCGATGATAGGCTGAGCCCATCGTCGATCGTTTTTACAAGGGCGATTTATTTATTTGCCCATGAGTAAGTTTGCTAATAATGATGGAGCTAATAGAAGCAGTCAACAGAAAATAATAATAATAATAATAATAATAGCGCTGTTTTATCAGCACCCTCTTTCCTCTGCGAGCAAATGCACCCTCCTCAGAGTGTGCAACAAATACTTGTTGATGGAGCTGCAGAAGCTGGTGATAGCTTAGCATACTCAGCCGGATGGTGGACACGTACATGCTCATGCAAGTTAGTCGTGTTTGAGTACTTTGCTTGCACTATACGTCTGCACAAGCGGCACACCGCTTTGGTTACATCCTTAGGTTTACCTCTTTCATCTTGTATAAAGCCAAAGAAATCACAAATTGGCGACTTTATATTTTTTTAGTGCTGTCAGCGTTAACGCACCCTCATCACGACTAACGCGATTAACAACTAACCCATCTGGAGCGCAGACTGAGTCAAAATCCCTGAAATGTCTCTGTCAACGCATTTCGGGCAGTTTGTCCAAAGTTTGTTCACATGGGTTGAGCGCGTTAAAAATTTTAATCGCCTTAATCGTGATGACCGCGTTAACGCCGCATTAACGCTGACAGCCCTAATTTTTTTGGAAATTAGTTCGTCCATGTTTGGCCTTCTTCAGTGTTGCAAACGCGCAAATCAGTCCGTGCATGATTACATTGCTCCGCCCATCAAAAAGTC
>VUQG01031918.1:0-22717 GCA_015106755.1 Etia nguti | reverse complement strand
AGCAGCAAGTGAGGCTGGGGGAGATCACCTCTGAAACTCGGTCCCTCAGTACTGGTGCCCCTCAAGGATGTGTCCTCTCACCACTATTGTTCTCCCTCTACACTAATGACTGCACCTCCAAGAACTCGGCTGTTAAACTCCTAAAGTTTGCAGATGACACCACCGTCATTGGCCTCATCCAGGATGGTGATGAGTCTGCATACCGGCAGGAAGTTGAGCGGCTGGTACTCTGGTGCAGTCAGCACAATCTGGAGTATTTCATCATTAACATGAAGTTTGCTCAGTCTCATCCACCTTTTAATTCTTTTTTTAATTATTATTATTATTATTATTTTTTTTTTTTTTAAATAGAAATCCATCTAATAGCTGTCAATACTTTTTTATGATCAAGTCTGGACCACAATGATGACAGACAAATCAACAGACAACCCTAAGCCATGTCTCTAGACTCCTCCCAGTCTTTCCCCCAAATCAGGACCTCTGTGAATCTGAATAATCCACAAGCCCCATTCTGGACCCTTTGCACAGAAACTATTTTTAGATGCAATAAAATTTTTGGTTGTAGGTTACTTGTTGTTGCTTGGGAACATCTCGGTGTGTATGTACCCCCACCCTCCCCGATGAGCTGAAGGAGGTGGCGGGAGTGGGGGAAGTCTGGACTTCTCAGCTCAGACTGCTGCCCACTGCTCACCAGATAAGCAGCAGAAAACGGATGGAGGTGGTTATTTTTGTAAGCAAATAACCTTTCATTCATCAGGCATTCAGTCATTTCTGTCTTTTTTTTGTGTAATGTGGATGAACCAACATTTCACTTTTATCATTTGTTGAATTTCCAAACACAGCATCACTCTAATTAAAAAGCAGAAAAACATTGGAAAGTTTGGAGAAGAGAGTAGAAAGAAATGTAAAGGAGTTCTAGCAAGCCAGCACTGGGCTAAGGGACTCCACTTACATTTAAAGCATCCAAATCAAAGCATCATCATTTGTAAAAGAGATCAAGCAATGTTTCTGCATTAAAATTTAATTCAAACTTAATACAGGAAATGATGGGACCCTTTTTTCTTCTAAAGGTTTGTTTAATCTTCACACACATGCCAAATAAAATCTCTTTGATCCTCCTCTCCCCTTTAATCAGGGTACATGCTCTCATGCCACCCTCCCTTTTCTGTCTCTCATTCAGACTTGTTCATCCTCAACCCGTCTGTCTCCTTGTACTGGTTTCATTTCTGTTGACAAAGCATTACAGAGCCCCCATGTCTTGTCTTGCCTAATTGGTCCACATGGACTAATTTAGCATCTAATTACCAAGCTAGTTTTCATGCTTCTGAATTTTCAGGGTCGTGTTTTGCCTTTAGATAACTTTCCTCCCTCTCAAGGCTATGTTGTTGCTCGCATTTCATAGAACCATATGAATAACTGTTCATTGTAATAGGATTAAATAATTTTTTTTGAAAATGCAATGATGGCTATAAGATAGGAGTGACACCAAAATACACCCGAAAACAGCAATATGCTTACAGTAAAGTGGGACATTAAAAAAAAAAAAAAAGATGGTCATGCACTTTAATTGCAACCACTAATATGACCAAACCAGAGAGCCTAGATGGTTTTATATCTACAATTTAGGGTAACCTTTAGCTACTCCCTCCATCTGGAAACAAACCATTTACCTTCTACTTGCCAAACAACTGTGTTAACCACTACATAATCAGAGGCACAAATAGTAAAAAATAAAACATCTCAGCTTAAGGATCTTCGATGACATTAAATATATGCTAAAACTAAAACCAAGCCTAGCCTACTCTACTTAGAATTTTAACTACAAGTGCAAATTTAAAACAGGTCAGAGTTTTTATTCAAATATTGCTTGACTGCTAAAAAAGTTTATGTTGGCTAAGTAACAGTAACAGACAGACAACAGCTTGCAGTCACACCAACTCACATGCCTGTAAATCTTTTTGTAACTAAGACTCGTAGTACCATAAATGTGATTTTTTTAAACTCAAATTCCAACAGCACTGGGATACTGTGTGTGTGTGTGTGTGGTTTTTTTGGGGGTTTTTTTTCTAAATTTTGGTACTCCTCCATACTTGGTCAATGTTTAAAATTCCTTTGCCTTAAACATAGTCACGAGACTGACTTACACTTGTGGTTAGAGACATACACTTATTATGGGCATGATCACTGTATTTTTAGGTTTTTAATGATTTTTTTTAACCGGTTCTTTTTCCAGGGTTTAAAGATTGTATAGCATACAACTTCACAACTTTTTTGATTTTGATTTTTCTTCTGACCATGTATGGATTAAATTGATTTTCTGTTTTCTTTAATCCACAAAGGGTGAAATATACATACACCCACATTTATATTTGGTCTCTTAGCAAGTCACACCATGGCTAGATGCTTTTGGTAACCATCAACAAGCTTCTGCCATAATTCTGGTTTGATATTTGACCACTCTTCTTGACAGAAGTGGTAGAGTACATTTAAATTGGTTGGTTTCCTATCACAGACTTGGTGTTTAAGCTTAGTGCCGAAATTTTCAAGAGGGTTGAGGTTGGGTTTGTAAAGGCTTTTGTGAAGCACGCTTTATACATTCCTAAACTAGTTTTGATGTACACTACCAGTCAAAAGTTTTGAAACACCTTCTTATTTAACGGTTTTTCTTTATTTTCATGACTATTTACATTGTAGATTATCACTTCTTGGTCAAATAGCCCTTACACAACCTGGAGGTGTGTTTGGGGTCATTGTCCTGTTGAAAAATAAATGATGGTTCAAATAAACGTAAACCGGATGTGATGGCATGTCGCTGCAGGATGCTGTGGTAGTCATGCTGGTTCAATTTTGAATAAATCCCCAAAAGTGTCACCAGCAAAGCAGCTCCACACATCACACCTCCTCTATGCTTCACGGTGGGAACCATGCATGTAGAGACCGTCCGTTCACCTTTTCTATGTCGCACAAAGACACAGTGGGTGGAACCAAAGATCTCAAATTTGGACTCATCAGACCAAATGTTCATTCCTTGTGTTTCTTTGCCCAAATGAATCTCTTCTGCTTGTTGCTTTTCCCCTGTGGTGGTTTCTTAGCAGCTGTTTGACCATAAAGGCCTGATTGGTGCAGTCTCCTCTGAACAGTTGATGTAGAGATGTGTCTGTTACTGGAACTCTATGTGACATTTATCTGGGCTCTAATCTGAGGTGCTGTTAACTTGCGATTTTGGAGGCTGGGGACTCGGATGAATTTATCCTCAGTAGCAGAGGTGACTCTTGGTCTTCCTTTCCTGGGGCGGTCCTCATGTCAGCCAGTTTCGTCATAGCACTTAATGGTTTTTGTTGTCAGACAGGGCTGTCAGCAATGTACCAACCTGACTTCTGCACAACATAACTGATGGTCCCAACCTCATTAAGAAGGAAAGAAATTCCACAAATGAACTCTGACAAAGCACACCTGTGAAGTGAAAACCATTTCAGGTGAATAAATCATGAAGCTTATTAAGAGAAAGCCAAAGGTTTGCACTGCTGTCAACAAAGCAAAGGGTGGCTACTTTGAGGAATCTAAAATATAAGACATATTTAGAGTTATTTATCATTTTTTTCCTTTGCTACATAAGTCCATATATCTTGCTTCATATATTTGATGTCTTCGGTACGCATCTACAATTTAGAAAGTATTAAAAATAAAGAAAAAAACATTAAATAAGAAGGTGTGTCCAAACTTATGACTGGTAGTGTATGTTTGGGATCATTGTTCTGTTGAAATGAATTCTGTTCCAGTTTTAACCTTCTAGCTATTGATTTAAGGTGAAGTTAAATAGGTAGTTAGTTCCCTTCTTCGTTATTCCATCTCCTTGGTGCAATGTACCAGTACCACTGGCAACAAAACAGGCCCACAGCATGATGCTATCAGCACAATGCTTGACAGTTGGTATAGCAATCTTAGTTTTAAAAGCCTCACCGCTGTTCCTCCAAACATACCTTTTGTCACTGGGGCTAAAAAGCTCAATCTTTGTCTTCTCTGACCATAAAGTTTTGCTTGGTCATGTGGGCAACTGTAAATTTCAGTCATGGTGTCGATTTTGGAGCGGACTTCTTTCTTGGAGTCCACGGCGATGTAAAACTGGCTTCACTGTGGTAAGTGACATTGGTGTTCCAGCAGTTTCCAGTTTATGCCAGGCTTCAAGGCTTGAGACTTAGTAGTTTCTGGGTTGTTCCTGAATATCCTAACCAATTTCTTCACATTTGAGGGTGACAGTTTGGGTTTTCTTCTAAACCCTGGTAAAGTGGTGGCACATCTGAAAAATCTGTACTTACATACAGCGGTGTGAACTGTGATCCTTGAATCTACAAAAATGGCTTCAAGAGACTTTGCCAGGTTGTGTAAATGTACAGTTCTCCTTCTTATTTCTTTACTGAGTATCTTGGACTTTCCCATTGTTCTGAGTGTTGGTCAATCCAACAATGAGTCAATGAGTTCTGTTAAACAAATCCTTTATATACTGCCAAAGAGAAACTACCAGCTGTGGTCAATCATAATCACTAACAAGAAGTTAATAGGTCTTGGCCTTCTTAATGTCAAAGACATGGTAGAACCTTCAGGACCACTCTGAAAAGATTAAAATGAATGTGTGTATACATTTGAGATTTTTAAAATCATTAAATATGTACGCTGTACAATCATTCCACCCTGGAAAAATACGTTCAAAGAAATCTTTAAAAGACTAAAATGACCTTGACATTCACGCCCATTACATGTAAACTTATGACCACAACTGCACACACATGTTATGAAACATTCAATTCAGGGCTGTTCATGGTAAGTTTCAATGATCTAATGTAAGCACATTAATAAGATGTATGTGCAATTCAGAACCTAGGTTTATTTTAGCATCAAGGATAATCTAAGATTAGTTTAATTCACTGAGATATAGCTCCAAGAAAGTAGCACCTATTTTCTTGAGGTGTGTTAAATAAAAAGACAAATGGATGATACTTACTGAATGACATGATATCAAAGGACCAAACTTGTGAAATTGGTTATATGCTTTTATTTATTTTATTTTTTTATTTTTTGTGTCGCTAATAGATGCCATTAAGAATTGCCATACATCTTGATAAACAAACAATTTTTAATGACACTGTGGATAAGTGAATAAATAATAAGTTTAGACCATATAGAAAAATAAAATGAGAAGAAAAAGTGTGAAAGCAGATTTCAACTGGAAAATTGGGAAATGCAAATGCACAACGAATCTGAAAGATAATTTCTATACTTTTTTAATGTTAAGTTTTCTGTGAGTCCATCTAAGTAACTAATATAGGTTGACTTTAATTTCTGAAAATAGTCTAATTATAATTACACTAAAGACCATTATGCTGATCACAAGTTGTGTCATCCAAGAATTGTAATTTTCAGCATTTTTTTCTTTCCTTTTATTGATGGCTATATCATTAAGCTGAACAGGATTATGTTTTATGTGGGTAAGCACCATAGTTACTTCACCATTACCTTAATTACACGTACAGTTGATTGGTCTGAGAGGGCGTAAAGTGCCAGGGAATCTAAGTGTGGGTGGCAATGATATAGTGGGGGCATCTAATGCTAGAAAAACCCCCTGCATTTTCTAATTTATCTGCTTTCAAAAAGCAACCGCTTAAAAAAAAAAAAAAAAGGCACTGACCGCCATGTCCCGAGGCTGGATTGTACATTTCTGAAGTTTTACCAGCTAGAACAGCTAGACTGGATCTCATTGTTATTTTCATGGCCATAAGTTCCTGTTGAATAGAGGCCAAGTGTATTTGAAGGAAATTATACTTTACAGAATTGTTTTGGAAATCAAAGGTTACATTAAAAATGAATAAAAACAAACAAACGAACAATAAAAGAAAATCCATATGCCTTCACAGTCCACTTTCACTGAACAATTCAGAATTTCTTCCTGAATAACAAGTAAAATAATTGGCAGAAGAATGTAGATGATGGTGTAAGAACCAACCACAAATATGATAAGGGCATATGGACCACACATGTTTTAGTACTTATTGTGAGAAAAGACATCCCTCACCGAAGCCATGTTAAAATTAGCATCTTGAAAGTAGGAGGTCTAAATGTTCATGGGTTTTTCATAGATCCGCACTCCACCTCTATAGTGAGTTTAAGTTTGCCATTAATCTAAACACACTGCAAATACTAAATAAACCACATTAAATCTGAGGACTTCTAACCGTAACCCTCTTCTATGTCATCTTGCCTGTGTTATTAAGATTGTTATACTTGAATATGCATTGTGTCAAAATTTAGGTCATGTAAATGCTTATTGTGAGAAATGTTCTCTGTTGTAAGCATTTTTGAGTCTGTACAAACATCCTTTCAACATGGAAATCATTGCATTATGTCATGCATCTTAATTTAGTGCTAGAATAACTAAAATTGCATATGCATTGCCATGGTTACTGTGCGGCTACTGTGGTGCGGCAAAATGGTTTTCTTTTTAGCAATTTCTGCCTTTGAACTCACCAGTTGCCTTATTAAATCATAAACTCTCATAAAGCTGCAGGGTACACTTGTTAAATTAGCTTAAGTTAGTGTAGACCACCAAATTCAGCCTACTAGACAGCATGCAGTGTCTTTGCTAACATTTAGGCAATAAGATATATAATAATAATAATAATAATGTATACTTTATTGATCCCCGTGGGGAAATTCCTCTCTGCATTTAACCCATTCACTCAGTGAAGCAGTGGGCAGCCACCAGTGCAGCGCCCGGGGAGCAGTGTGTGGGGGCGGTACCTTGCTCAGGGGTACCTCAGGGTAGTTCAGTGGATTCGAACCCCTGACCTTCCGATCACGGGGCCATCACTTTACCTACTGAGCTATCCCTGCCCCTATATGCAGAGCTACACACCAATAAAGTGTGAATGCAGTTTATATTCTGAATAAAGACACTTTTTCTCTCTCACAGAAAACTCAACAAATGAATACTGATTTTATCTCATTAAAAAATGTTTAACTAGAAACACAATGAAAAACATTTTACACTCTGTGTGCACAATGAACTGGAGGCTTCAAGTTATCATAAGAAAAGCAACTGCAATAAATCAGTTATTATAAAGTTTTATTGTTATTTAGTGCAGCTGAACCTTGAAAAACATTTAAAAATGCTGAGGACTGTGACTTTTGTCCCATATCACTCACATTTCTAAAATGGTTTCAGTGAATCTTTAACAGTGTGTGCGAACAGCAAGGAAAGCTTCTTTCAATGCTCCTATGGGCCCCTGGCTGCTAAAACAAGAATAAAATTGAATCACGGATAAATATTCTCCCTTAAGGAGATGAATTTGAAAACAGCCATTTACCACCAAACTATGCACAAAACATCATTGCAAATGCAAGAAAATAACTAACTGCAGTGAAGAAAACAAGCATATCAGCATTACAATAGTTCTACTTTGTAATGGATATTCTTGTGCTATTCTCTAAAGGTATGCTGATTAACTATTAACTGTCATCAGGAAAACATGAAAATACAATCACCTTACAGACAAAAGCACAGCCAGGTAAGAAGAGTCAGACTTTAATCTGGCATGCTCTCTATGTCTCTTTGCTGAAGGTTGTGGTGTTCCAGGGCCAGGAGGAATTCACACAAGAAAATAACATATCGTATTTTCCCTCCCTTTCACACAGCTCTATCTTTTTGTTTATTATTCGAACACTGTAATAAGAATTCTAGCTAATTTGCAAAACCTTTCATTCTGTCTGTTTTGCCTAATATTCAGCATGCAGATCTGGAGGTTTAATACGTAACACTTGTGTATACACCACGTTAATTGCCATGTCATTTGTCAAAAAAGCAAAAGAATTCAAATTGCCAGTTCTTCACTGGAAGAACTCATTCAGTTGCTTTTGTAGCAAAGGGGACTATGAAAAGACTCAGATAAAGAATCTCAGGTATATTTCTAATGGCTAAGATATGATGCTATAATTACATTTAATCATAGCATGGGTTAGAATGGCTTTCAGTTTCACTCGTTTGCTAAATGGAATATGGAAAGTCAATCACCACTAAAACGTTAATGCAGCAGGTACACCAACACAATTATCCTCTAAGATAATGACTGCAGACTCTTACTCTGCATGAACAGCAGTGATGGATAAATGTAAAATAGGAAGTTTTACTGCAGATATTGTGTCTACTATGCCTTCAGCCAGTGTCTGTCTCGGTATTAGTTTAACTGCTTCCAACATACAATTAATTAATGAGAGTATTAAATGCAATCCCACTGGAACACTCAGCCAGTATGGGAATGAACTCAATTTTCCTTTCCATATATGGGCTGGTAATAGGAGAAAGGGTCTTAGATTATCTCTAACCTAAGTAAAACTGCAGACACACTCGTGCATAGTCAAAGTCAATTAACTTTATGGGTCTTCAATGTAGAGGTATAACTGTGGTGCAATTAGAGCGGTCATCTCGGGGCATCAGATACTACTGTTCTGTCTGATGTTTCTGGTGACACAGAAATATATGTGTATCTCCCAGAGATAGATATTTTTAAACAAATCATCCGAACAGGCCAAAAGAAACTTAGCTTTGTTTGACTGAAATTACAGGCGGACAGGAAAATAGTAACACACTGGTTGGGGCTGGAGGGCAACGGCTGAGAACTGAGGGGACTAAATTGACAATAAACCTACCTAAACACCTCAGGTGAGATGGCAGCTCTTATAAATATTATAGTATACACATAGGTCTGATTGGGGATTGAAAATGTGTGTGTAAGTCAGGTTAATAGAACTAAAAGGAGCTGCTAGGGGCACCTGGAAGTGGTATAGCAGGAGACAAGATGGAAAAAAAAAGTAAATAGTCAGGATCTTAGAAAGTTTTGGTTGTGTCATGACCCCAGTTGTGATCCAGTTTTTTGAGTAAGTCTAAACTTAACCTCAGCTCATGCTGGAATGGTCTCACAATCCTAGATATATGACAGCATATTATCTTCATATTTTTCATGTCTACAGCCAGTGCTGTTAGGCGCCAGGTTATGGCATTAATGAGACAGGTATGTCACTCCCAACTCTGCATTAATCAGTTTGCAGGCTTACTGTTGTAAAGGGGCATATTCTAACCCAAACCACAATATTTTACTAATCTTAAAAGATATGGGTAGATTTTAGTTTCAAAATGTAACCAGTCAGTGAAAACAAGGTCACCTTGTCTTACCTTGACTCAGCACACAGGTAGTCTAACTCATGAATGCCCAGGCTTTGCGATAATAGCGCCTATTATTGTTATTTGGAGCTACCTTCGGTTGTCATGTCTCAGTGCTAAATTATACCAGGGTGCTATCCAGTTATGAATATAATTAATTTGTAAAATTGTATGTTTTCAAGAATTTTAATACTAATTTAAGTACTCTTAGGAACAGAAGCCCGCAGGTACAACATTACAGCACATATAAAGATGGTCATAGACAAGTACTAGTGACCTACACAAAGTAATTTTTTGAATGTGTGCATTTGTGCATATTTACTGTAAACGATCCATTGTTTTTTCACTTCTGTGCAAATATGTTGACATTAGTGTTTTTTTATGGCACTATATCTTCAGTGCAATAGCACTTGTGTTTTGTCTTGCATTTTATCTTTTCAGTCTTGTCTCTCCCGGCAGCAGTCTCATCATTTAATTGTTGTGCCTGCATGATTCGCCGTGTTGCCTAGCACTGTCACTTTTACAGATAGCCTTTCTTCCTCTGTCCCTTTATCTTTCTCTCTCTCTCTCTTTCTGACACACAAAAACATAAACACACCCCACATATTTACAGTGGTAATTATTCATATCTTGTCTTTATCTGTGTTTAGATTTTAGAGTCTGCACAACTTTGAGCCTATTTGTTAAAAGCTCTTTTAACTTGATGAATAAAGTCTAATCAATGCAGAAAATTGCTGGTACTTGAAGACTCAATGGAAAACTCATTGCGTTCCTATTTAGGAAGTCTCTAAGTCTAACTTGAAAACATCTGCTTGTTTACTTTCGACTTCCTCATCATCTAAAAATTAAGATTGGCATAATGAATATAAACATGTCAGTCAATACAAAACCGAAAATGATGTGATTAACTTTTTGCGATTAACAATTTGGGTACACGATAAATCTAAAGAAAATCAAGCTATATTTTAAAGCTATATTTTTATGCAAATAATGCTGAGAGCCTTGTTTGTCTCATTTATCCAATTTTTAAAAAATGTGTCATTCTTTTTGAGATGACAAACATTAGGACACATTCATAAAAATACCCTCTTTGTTTTTAAGATAAATTTTAATAAACTTAGCCAGAGATGTGGCTAACTGCCCACAGATATTATCAGGTGTCCATTGCATCCTTTTTGTGGCAATTTATAATGTCAGAAATTGGATCTAATTTCCAAAAATGGTTTGTAAAAGGGAGGAGGCTCAGCTTCAGTTTTGCACTTGAAGTAAATTATGAGTTAATGACAGGATTGTATACATTATTATAGGATATGGCAAGTTTTTAAATCTGTTTATCTCTAGTAATAAATATGAAATAGAGACGTAGCTTAACTATTTTAAAAAAATGTACACAAAGACAAGTTAACTTAAGTCAGCTAATGTTACAGCTCTGAACAGCGCAGCAGACATTGATTAATAGCAGTGTTTCAAAATGTGCTATGTTGTTTAGCTTTTCATGTTGACGTGGTAATTGAATGGAATCCCGTTGATGATTTTGGTAATTTTAGGTAAGTAAACTGACCGACCAACTTTCATGTTGACAATAACAAAAGGCCCTTTGCTAGACTTTAGCGTTTTGAGACTTTTGTCTTGTTATGTTTTTTATTTTTTTAAATGTCCTACATATAACATATTGCATTTGCCACCTGTGAAGCAGATGTTACATGTTTTTTTTTCTTCTTTTTTCTAGTTCCATTCAATCTGCAGTGGTACAACAACATATGGTAGCCTCGGGCAGAGGGAGGGACAAAATAAACTTCACACTGAATACAATTTTAACGTATCAATTACATATGTTTAATTTTTAGGAAAATATAAAAGTAGTGATAATGCAGTGACATGGCACACTGTTAAAAAGTTTGATTACAATGAAAGATAAAGCTAAACATTCTCTTTATATTTTTTATAAATAATTAACACTGAGAAACAAATAAATCTTATTCCACAATTTAATTAAGGTATAATTAAAGCTAATGAAATACAGAATGGAACCATTTGAGACAATATTCTGTAAAGAAACAAGCATTTACATACAAATGCTGTATAGTACAGGGCAGCAATACATTGGATTGCAATTTAGATTACAATTTTATAAGATTTTTTCAAATATGCTTCTGCATAATGATATAAGATTATATCAAGCACTAAACAAACATATTCATAGGATCCCAAGGGCACTATGCAATCTGTTCCAGAGCTGTAATGATGAGGTAGGGAAGACAGAAAAACACAAGGTTGCAGTTTACAATTTGAAATACTGATGAATTACAGGTCAACAACCTCTCAGTTCTTGTATGGGTGGACACACAGAGGATAAGACAGGAGAATGGGCTGGGGGCAGTTATGCTGTACAGTGTAATCTGTGCTTACCAGTGCAGCTCTCTGTGGCAGGGAGCAAATAAATCTGCCAAGCAGCAGTAGATTCATAAAATCCCTCAGGTGGCTCTGTTCATTTATCTACATTTTCCAGGGCTTCCAGCTGCCAAAAGCAGGTGGCATACTTTGGCTTGGAAATTGACTGTTTTAAAGATGTAGAGCTGTTTAAATGGGTGGGAGAGCAGACAGGGAGATGCTGCTAGGGCTTTAAAGGGAGGCAGTGGGGTATAGGTGACAAGGTCATATGGTGAAGGGTACCAAGGATGTGGGAGTTCTTTGCTGTAACATTAAAAGGACTTACATCAAAATTGTCTCATTCAAAAGATAAATTGAAATTTAAATGCCCTCATTTCTAATTTTCTCCCCTCCAATTCAATTTTGAGATGGGCGGCACACCCATTCAGTTAAAGGCATTGCCTTTGGGGGGTAGGGGGTGGGGGTGGGGATGGGATGGGGCAGAGTAAGGGAGAGGCAGAATGAGCATATGCCACAAGATAAGAAATTATAGATGGAAGCAATCAGGAGATCTATTTCCTCTTCTTCCTTTCTTGGCTTACTGGAAATATGATGTGGCAAAGAGGGAAATTAAGAGTTACTGTGATGCACCTCATTGCAGCTAGCACTTGTTTGTGAGGTCTTATGCTTCTTGGGATTGGACTTAGGCCTCAAACAGCTGCTGGCCAACACACACTGATGGCTTGATTCACGTTAATCCATTGCTAACCTAAAAAACAGCATCTACAAGTTGGATTAAACTTACTGAGTGTATATATATATATATATATATATATTATTAGATATTATTAGATATTAACAAATTACTTAAAACTTTTTTTCATCGTTTCTCCCCTTTCAGCACACCAGGACACCACTAAGCAAGCAAAGGCATGCCAAATGTTTAGCTTATTGTTCTTCAGGAATCCCCTTGTTGTTGCAAATGTAATATTTTATGCCCGTTAAACTGTGTCATGATTGGTGTTTTTCATAGATTCGACTAATTTTGGGATTTTGTGACTGGCTGCTAGTGCCTAAGGACACAATTTTAAAAAGGTTATTTTCTAAGTTAGGTGCCTTTTTTGCGCTTGAATGAGTCTTGGGTTAAAGCAATAAGTGGTATAAACAACAACAACAACAAAATCCGCTGAAAAACTTCAGGTACAGTAAAAGGACTGGACTGAAAATAAGTGGACAAGCAGTTAATGCCCAGACTTTTGAGAAAGCCTAGATAAGTATTGCTCAGGACCACTTAAGAAACGGAAAATGAATAAAGACTGCCTCCTTCGATTTAAGATATAAAAAAAATGAGGGGCGGCTCAAGACATTAGCACAGTACTGTCCATTGCTAAGTAGTAAGACAAATCTCGTACTAGGAATTTTGCCATAAACTGAAATTTTGGAAATGCTTAACTTTTAACCAGATGATGTCATTAGATAAAAAGTAAATACATTATCAAGTTAGGTTAATATAGTATATTTCTTTAAAATTAATACAGTTAGTTAAATTAAATGATGCTGAAATCCTGGGTCAAAGTGTTGGTTCACCTGGCTGAGAGACTATGTATGTTACCTGATGACATTAAATAACATTACTTTTAGAGGAAAATAATATCAGAGACTCAGAGCTTTTTAACTGGCCCTTTTACTTCTTTTCAGGATGATGCTAATTCATATATTTAGTAAATTTCACATAACATTTAATTAAAACTCACCTCTAGAGTGATGTCAAGTCTTGCAATGATACAATGAAATCTGCATTGCACGAACATTTCCATAGTCACGTTAGTTTTCACTGTTTTTGCATTTAATTGCAGCTCCATTTGAATTCAACTGTGGTTCTACTTTGCTTTCAGTTGCCTTGAAACAGAATGAAGTACAAGGCGTAATGAAAAGAGCACAAGCAAACATGGATATGAGTTTTCAAACAGCCTTGCTCTCTCTTTCTTTTTCCAAGAGAGCTTAAAGATTGACATGAATAACTTTAATGGTTTTCTCTCCCCACTCTTAAGGAAATGATGGAATACATACAGCACACAAGGAGAAACACTGATCAAAGCAATTCATGTTTCCCACCATGCAGTATAGCATAAAATCATCAAGAAATTAGACAAATTCATGATCTTCTATTTCAAATATGAATGTATTCTGAGGTCTATTTACTGAGGTGTGAAAATATGTCTTCGCGTGCTTTTTCTGTTAAGTGAAGTAGAGTATCACCATCTGCCTAAAATGTCCCTGGATATCCGTGGTTCTTGATAAACTCTCTCAACACTGAAGGCATTATGCAGGAAACCAGTGTGATTACACATCATTAGAGGTAGTGCAATGCTGCTGACTATATTTTTTAAGAGCAGGTCAGGGGTAAGTAACAAGGAGAAAAGTGCTGAATTGGCAGATTTCTTCCTATGCATGTGGTCAAGTCTTGCAGCACTGCATCATGTCCACTTTGACTCTTTTGCATTTTTCCCCAGAAAAATGCATTCATAGCAACATCTTCCAAAAACAAAAATAGCTACTAAGATATTGTTAAAAACTTTAAACTTTCATTGTGTGATGGTTAGATAATGAGTTTATATTAGTGTACAACATTGCTCACTTAAAAACTGGGTGAGTTTTGGACTATGTCAGTGTTATTAATAAGGTTTAGATTTGAAAAGGCATACTGACAGCTGTAATGACTCACAGGAGATGAACATAATTTTAAAAGTCTAATGTAAAATGCCATGCCATGCGATACCTTAACATAGTAGTCTTGGTTGGCAGTGGTTCCCAAAATGTTTATGGCATATCCACCCTCAGAAGCTGAAAAAGTAATGTTAATAATTATTACTAAAAAAAACCTATAATTCTAAGTTGAATTTTAATATAATAAATAACTTTACAGTAGCATTTAGGACTGATTCCCCCACTTAGCAGGATCTGGTGTCATCTTCCACATGTCTAATGAAGGAATCCAGCTGACGTTTTAGAAATGGATAAGCTCTATTTGCCTCCAGGCAGCAGACCTCTGAGGTTATTGTCTTTTTCTGCAGCATTATGTCATGTCATAAGGGCAGTAACCTTTAGACAACAAATCTTACGGTTGAATGGGGTTGGGGTTTGAAGAGTTGCAGAAGAGGCAATTTTCTGCAGTTGATTGCTGGGACAGGGCATGGTATCATATGTAGCTTGGATTAGGAAACTCATTCAGTCTTGGAGCACATGTCAATCCTGTTCATCTTGATGATTCCCTCCCATGTTGTCCAGTACCCTTCTGACTAGTAGCACTATTCCTGCTGTCAACCTGTTGGCTCTTATCTATCTTTTCCAGAGCTTCAGAAATGTGATGAAACACTCTGGTTGACATATGCTTGTGTGGGCCTCTGCTGTACTGTATACAGCCATGCCATGGTTCAGGACATGTGCTAAGAATGGGATTCTCTCTCTTTTCAAGATGTCTGCCTGATTAATCAGTTGCAATGATCCTGAACCAGCAAGAACTGTTTTTCAGTTTTCTTAAGAATTAAGTTTGCGCTAGTTACTGTTTGGAGAATGATGGTTACACCATATATGTAGCTACCTAATGTTAGCTATGTTTGAATTTGACTCCTTGCAGTACAACCCGCAACTATATAAAGTTGTGGAGGTGGCACGTCCTATTACTATAATCTTTGTTGGGGGTGATTTATACTTCCATGAAGTACACTAAGGTGGAAACTGGGATGTAGCGTTGTAGAAGATATTAGGTAATTTGGGACAAAACCAGGCATTCTCAAAGCCCAGACAGCAAGTCTGAGCCAGTACATTTAGCCTGTGTGGATGTGCTCTCAGATGATGATGGAGTGTTTTATAAAATCTGGCTTTCCAGCAGATGTGTCATTGTTCTTGCTAGTATATGTTCTATTTCAGTCTTTCAAAAGGCTAGTTCTGCATTAAGCTTGTTGATTTAGAATAAATGGAAGAATGACCTTGATCATCCCAAGTGCAGTCAAAAGACTCCACCAGAAAGTTTTTACAGAGTCCAGTATAATAACTTGTACTGTATGGCATACCATTTGGCCCTGGAGTCAAACAAAACCTAGCTTTGTATACCATGCCCATGGTTTCATTCAGGGTTGTTAACAAGGTATCAAACTGTGTCACTAGCAGTGAGGCATCAAAGCCAAGTGCTCTCAGAGGCACATCCCTTTTCAGTTCTCCTCTAAGACTTTTTATATATTCCTCCGGTGTGACTTATTATTTGAAATATCATAGTAAAATACATCAATTGACCAAGTTTCATGAAATCTACGTTGGCTGCTAAATGGAACACAGCCTACATAAACACAATGTGATTTTCTCAGTTTTAATAATTGCTTGTGGCTTCTCAACTTGCAGCTAACCGTTGAGCCTATTTTGTAGAAAATATTGTTACATGTCACTATTAAACCCCAAAATTACTGCAAGGAATTACTTGGGGGAGGGCCATACTGGTTCATATTGCCCAGCCATCACCATTACCATTTTCACACTAGTTCCAGAGATATGTCTTTTCTTCATATTATACTCGGTCTGTCATACCAACAACTGTTTCGTAAATTAATAAATCATTCAAATATACAAAACTGACTTAGCTTTTGTCCATGTGTGTATTTATGAATTTTATTTTGTAATTTTGAGGAGGCAATTTTTTTTAATTCACAATTTCATACCTCCTGGTGCTGTCCACGGCTCTGATCAAAAGATTCTTCCAGACTTGAGGGAGGGAAAGTGGGGATGAATGCTCGGGGCATGAAAGCCCCACAAAGACTCTTAGCTATGAGTTATAATAACAACAAATTATGTAAAAGTTAAGCCAAGTCTATATTCATGAACCTGTGGCTTGATGGCTGAATAGAGGAATTAATTCACTAAAAGCTATTTTTTGATCTCTGTCTCCAGGTCCTTTGTCCATAAATAAATAAAAAAAACTGATAAGTTAAACTAGTTTGAATAATCTTATTTTACTTAGATTTACTTAGATTTATTGAAAATAGCCTCTCACTTTTACAAAATGCTTTATATGCTCGTCCAGCTTTATTGTTTATTACATCAAATACTTTACAATCTCTACGGTATGGATAACTAGTAGTTAGCATTATTGTCAAAATTACTACTTAGAGAAGCATAATTTTTAAAGCTCTGTGTACAATTCTTCAAAATCTTGTAGTACCAGCAATATAGAGAAACAGTTGCATACAGTGTGTTAGAATTTCAGTGGAAAACCGATTAAGCTAAATGACTGCCTGGATGTCCAATTATTTTTTTTAGCTCTACAATCTTAGGGAGGAAATTGCAATATCATGCGTAGCTGGTACAATATCTTGAACTGAGTTATTTATGAAAATGTGCTCTGACCTGAAGATTATTGCATGGCTTTCTGTGGGAAAATAAAATCGACAGGCATGGAAGTCATCTGTTGAACACTCAATCTGCATTTTGAAACATGTCTCCCAGGATATAAGTGCATGTAATTACAGAGTATATGTTCCATGCTTTCTAAACTGGTTTTTCTAAACTGATATTTTATTTATATACTGTTTGACAGTATTTTAGAAAAGCATAGAAACAAACTAAAACATGCATGAAACATTTAAAAGTAGAAATATGCATTACAATTGCATTAATATAAATACACTCTATGCACATTGTTTGTTTATACTAACGATTTAACTATGGTTACTAATTTTCCAATTAATTTTCCCCTGCCCGCACAAATGTTCCAATCTGTCACCATCAATCATAATCAGTTTTATAGTGTCTCCTATTGACCCCGTCATCTGGTCTACCTGCTGCTGCCCTTTCATATTCTTTTCATCTCATTAATTTAACAAATTTCAATTGTGTATGTTTTTGACAGGTTTCATTTTCTGTCTTAAATTTTAAATGGTTTTTATCAGTGTGGGATTATTGACCGCCAACTCATGCATATGTGTAAGCCTGAATAAACAATGCAAGGTTAATAACACTCAGTCAGACATTCCTTCACCCCTTCACTCGCAGTTGAGCTTGCAGACATTCACACTTATCAATAAAGACAAGGGTATTTAAAGAAGAATTAAGAGACAAATAGAATAAAAAGAAAAGCTACACGCATTTCTGTTCTATGGCATGGCTGGCAAGGCAAACAAGTCAGGGACTAGAGGTTTTGAACTATGCAAAGGCAGATTAATCACCTCGATAGGAGCAATACAATATGCCAGCAATCAATCAAGCTGTGGAATTACCCACTGTGACAGCAATCTATTCTCCTGTTTAGCCTCTTTTGTACATATTAATTCTTGCGGTCAAGCCACCTCCACTCCAATCTGCTCCACTGTGGGAATCCATTTGAGCATTAAAATGTCCTCTGGCTGATATAATTTCAATGAAAAGCATTCTAAATATCCTCTATTTATAACTTAACTTTAAGCAGACTGACAGGCTGTCAATACTGAATGTTATACATAATTAACAACAAAAAAAAAGTATGTATATTTCCCCAAGGTCGCTACTTTTTAACCAAGCCACATGTTTGTCTTGAATGCAAAACAGATAATTGTAACAGTTTTTTTTGTTAAATTATGATTCTTTTTTTGATTTTTCTAATCTGGAAACAACTGTGAATTCAACAAACACTATATTGTGGACATGTTGAGTTTTGACTTTGATGATTTTATGCAAAAAAGGCTTAGCAAAATCAATTTTTGTTGAACAGTAATGTTGTTTGACATCACTTGAACTTAAATCTTATCACGTAAAGTCAAGAAGTTAATTGATATTGCAAATCTTATATCTAACAGCATGTCAGACAATCTGCTTTGCATGTGAGGGGGATGCAGCTGGGCATGCAATGCTGTAATACTTGCCCAGCTGCGGAACTGAAACTAAAATACTCATAAGGAAAACTATACAAATGACAAATGATAGATGATGATTATCACTGATATAAAAAATGTGAATATTTTTTATCTGAAGTCACTATAAAAAAAATTTCAGTCAGATCTGAGACTTTACTATTCAAAATATAATACAAAAAAAATACATATTCATTATCGGGATTTAAAATGAGATAAATACAACACGTGACCTATTACACTGTGCCATTATTTATTTAACAAAAACTAAGTCAAAATGCAGAAGCAGTGTATGAAAAAGAAATGATGCTCCATGATACACTGGCTTGTAGAAATGCTTTTAGCTGTAATAAATTGAAGTAACTGAAGTAACTGTTAATTTCATTTTCTGTATAAATTTAACAGTCACTAACATCATTGTGGGGGGAATTTTGGCTCACTCTTCTTTTTAATGTTGCTTCAGTACAATTCTTACCTGGATTTATCCAAAACTCTTTCAAGGTCTTGACAGAGCATTTCAGTCAGGTTTAGGTTTGACTTCAACTGGTCCATTGGAACACCTTAATTCTTTTCTTTTTCAGAGACTTTGTGGTACAATTGCTGCTGTGCTTGGGATCATTGTCCTGTGGCATGATCAAATTATGACCAAGTGCAAGCTGTCAGACACGTGACCTCATATTTGACTCTAGACTACGCAGAGGAGTTCATGGTTAACTCAATGGCTGCAGGGTGTGCAGTTCCTAATCATCACCCTACCAACACCATGTGTGACAACTGGCATTGGGTTGTTGTGTTTATGCTTGTTTTTTGCCAAACATGGTGGGTTGCATTATTGCCAGCAATCACGACTTTGGTCTTGTCTTTCCACGGGACATTGTTCCAGGAGTCTTGCAGTTTGTTCAGATGTAACTTTACAAATCTGAGACATGCTGACATGTTCTTTCAAGAGAAAAGAGGCTATTTCCTCTTGAACCCTTCCAAAGAAATCATACTCAGGACCTTTCCAAACAAGTCATGCTTTTCTTTTCTAATTGTACTGTCACAAAGTTTAACAATTAACATGCTAACTGAGGACTATAGAGTCTGAGATGTAGCGTTGTTTTTTTTTTGCAATTTCTCTGAGCACTGCATGGTCTGAGCTTGGGGTGAATTTTCTGGGACTTCTACTCCTAAGAAGCATGGCAATTGTCCAGAATGTTTTCCATTTGTGAATAATCTTTCTCTCTCAAATGATGGACTTCAAATTGTTTGGGAATGGCCTCATAATCCTTCCCAGATTGGTGGGCAGCAACAATTGCTTCTTTAACACTATTGCTGATCTCTTTCCTCCCTTACACTGTCGTAGTGCGCACCTGAAACCTGACAAACTAACAAAACTTGTCTTTATAGAGGTGGTCACGTTTCCTGATAATTAATTAGTTGAGTGCATTTGTTTAACCGCAAATGACTGGTACCTACTCTATGGAAACAGTAAGGGTATACTTAGTTTTCCACACATTGTTTCTGCATTTAGACTTAATCGTTGTTAAATAAGTAGTGACAAAACATAATATGTTTTGTAGTTTATCGAATTTACCTAATTTCAAGGACAAGATTATTTTTTATTATATTCTGATAACTGAAACCTTAAACTAGGCATACTTTGTACATGGCTGAAGAACTTTCATTGGTTTCAGTTCCCTTCTCTCTACCCTTTTCTTGCTTTTGTATGACTGATTTTGATGTTCCTTGTTCACATATTGTGA
This sequence comes from Etia nguti, assembly GCA_015106755.1. NCBI lineage: Eukaryota > Metazoa > Chordata > Actinopteri > Cichliformes > Cichlidae > Etia > Etia nguti. The sequence goes on along the minus strand of VUQG01031918.1, from coordinate 2,519 downwards.
CACAGATTCAGCGCATATTTCAGGTCATGACTCAGGACTCAACCTTTTCTTCATGAGATAAATATTAGACTTACTTTCCAAATGTGCATAGCAATAGTTTGGTTGTAGGATCTTGTGTGTCACCATTATTGGCAAAAAATATAAATTGCTTCTTGGTAATTAATTTTTGCTATCTACCAGCACTTTAAAACAAACTGACCAGCTGCGTGTAGTGACATTTTTTGAGGAGATGCCATCAGTGGGAGCAAAGAAACACTCTGATGCATAAGTAAGAATCTGTCTTTACAGAAGGGCATTGTCATGAGGATATTTTTTTTTTTTCTACGCACACGGATCTTTCGAAGAGCTGACTTGGAAAATGATGGAATTAAAAAGCACCTTGTTCGTTTAGTACTTGTTTGACACAATCACAGATTTAGTATTAAGAATATACGCTAAGGCAACACGGTTTAAAGTGTTGTAGTTTAAATAATGTATGATACTTTTCTCCTCCATATCTCAGGCAGAGAATATCAAACAGAGAATTTCTGATGGACGCAAATAGCACATTTCTCTTATTCATAAGTAAACAAGTGGAATCCATTGATTTTCAAAGGAAGCTGCTTGATTATGTCTTCATTTTTTAAGCATGGTTGATTTTTAAATGAGGTGAGGGAATTTAAAATACAACGGGGAGTCATAGGCTTGTCAAGGTTGCTTGCATGTACACATATATTTGCAGGCTGTGCTTAACGTGGCAAATGGCTTTTGATGCACATTTTGATTTACATAACTTTGGAGGAGGGATGCGGTAAAGGATTCCCTCAGCACCAAAGGACATGGAAGATATTGCGGTGTATTAATGACTGCCTCTTTTCCCCAGCGAAGAATCAAACAGAAATTTCAAGCAGGACACACAGAGAGTGAGGCTGGGCAGGGAGATCTGATAGATTTCAGCATCACACACAGTCTGCCATAGTCCATTACTGAATATGGATATGTCATAGCATGACCTTCTTTTTCAGTTATGCTCTCCTCTCCTTACCCACATTCCAATATATGTGCACAGACATAAATATATCACAACTTGTTGGATTTGAGAAACATCTTCTGAGAAAGCCATGACATACATCTGGTCTTTCAGGGTTGGTCTTGATTCATTTCTGTCATCATACCATCATATATGCAGACACTCAGCTCAGAACCATCTGAAGATCAATAAGGAATGTTTGCATGTTCACTCTCCTGGGCATAAGCAGCACAAAGCCCAATAATTTAGCCCTTTTCTCACTGCTAATGTGGTCTGGGTATGTGTTTTCTTGCTTAGCCATCTGAAACACTGAGGGAATTTATTTTTATTGCCCCTATTAATATCAAACATAACTAATAAGGTGTGATTGTCCTGTGTGCTTATTGTAATAATGATGCAGACACACTGTAATAAAGAGCCTGCTCTCCAAGCGAGGGAAGGCTTGGCTTGCTTTTCAGCTACAGTGTCATTCTTGAATCTGTTTAATACCTGTGAGAATTTGTTACTTCCATAAAGCAGTAAATCAACTGTAACACAGAAGAAAATCTAACAACAAATCAGCTCCCACTGGGAACAAAGTACAACACAGACTTCATAGGGCTGTGTGATAATATGGGACTTATCTTTGTACCTAACCTAAACATGACAAACTACTCCATTATCTGCCATAAGGATCATGCAGTGCAATTGCATGCATGTGCAGCCTGCAGTTAATGTGTGATCACATTATCTCATGCAAGTACATATAAACATGTTTAAGATGTTCTTCTTCCCTTTGAGTTTCACTGTCTATATTCCTTATATTTTGAGTGGTCCACCATGTGTTATCTGACCTGACTTTGCCACCAAGAGCTAGTTTTTACATGGAACCTGCTTAGGAGAAGAGAGAAGAGAGACACGTATGTGAGAATGCTGTTTGTAGACTACAGCTCAGCATTCAATACCATCGTTCCCTCGAAGCTGGACAGGAAACTGCAGGATCTAGGACTGAGCAGCTCCCTCTGCAGCTGGATCCTTAACTTCCTGTCTGACAGACGCCAGGTGGTCAGACTGGGCAGCATCACCTCATCCCCCGTCACAATGAACACTGTTGCTCCACAGGGGTGTGTACTGAGCCCTCTCCTGTACTCACTCTACACATATGACTGCACGGCCACTAGCAACTCCAACATCATTGTGAAGTTTGCGGACGACACTACAGTGGTGGGTCTTATCACCAAAGGTGATGAGACGGCTTACAGGGAGGAGGTCAGCACCCTGACCCACTGGTGCCGAGACAACCATCTCACCCTCAACGTCGCAAAGACAAAGGAGATGATAGTGGACTTCCGGAGGTGCAGAGAAGTACACACCCCCATCACCATCAACGGCACTGCTGTGGAGAGAGTGAGCAGCTTCCGGTTCCTTGGTGTACATCTGGCTGAGGATCTTACGTGGTCAGGACACATAAATAAAACAGTGAAGAAGGGGCAGCAGCGCCTCTTCTTTCTCAGGAGACTGAAAAGATTCG